>JABTTQ020000590.1:0-195777 GCA_016081115.2 Rehmannia glutinosa
GAGGCCTTTTCAAGTGGCACCGATGCAGGGGAAACATTGAGTTTAAGGTGTGAGTATGTCGGGATCCGAGGTTGAGGGGTAAAGAGGTGGTAGATTCGGAGGGGCTTTTGGATAGGTTGGGGTGTGTATTCGATCGGGGATAAATGGGGCAAGGCAAGGAGTATTTTGAAACCCCCCTCAATGGGATTGCAAGTGGCAAACCGGATGTCGCATTTACCGCAGAGACCATTCAAGTGACGGAAATCGATTTATCGACCATAGTCCGAGAAGGTCAATGCCCTTTGGGCTAAAAAGGAAGCTTAGCAGCGGTGGCGGGCGTGGCTCGGGAGGAGGAGAGAATAGTGGATAGACGGGAGCGAGGGGTAGGCGTTGATTTGGAAAAGTCCTGCAAAGGGAGATGGGGAGATGAAGAGAAGATCATGGCCGGGCAAATCGTGACAAAAAGGATTCTATTTAAAAGGAGGTGATGGTGGACGATTTACTGTCAATTTTAGGGCGTTAAGTTATGATTATGATAGCACTATGACTCTTTGAGCATTTGTGCCGACCAAAAACTTCGGCCTTGTTGCACGCGATACACCGGATAGAGTGAAGTGTAGGGTTTTCTTAACAACCTTGGCTAAGTATTCCCAACAGTGGTTCAGTTAGCTCCCTGTCGACTCCATTGGATCGCTTGAAGAGTTAAACTCTTTATTATTGCACCAGTTCACTAGCTCGCGGAAGCACCAAAAGACAGTCTTGACCCTTTTTAGCATAAAACAAGGTCAACATGAGTCACTTAGGGGCTACATAAAATGATTCACATCGGCAGCCCTGGATGTACCATCGGCTACCCAAGAGGGGCTTTCCAATGCCTTATTGCAGGGGTTACATGAGGGTGATTTTTTAAAGTCCATAGTGAAGCGGCTGACTAAAAACTTTGATGATCTCTTAGCAAGGGCTGAGAAACACGTCAACCTGGAGGAGGCACATAAAGGTAAAAAGGATAAGGTGAGGGAGAAGAGAAAGGATAGGGGATAGATCTTGCAAGGGCTCAAGCAATTTCGTGAGCGGGAGGCGGGCCAAGTTTGCTTGGTCGAGCGATGGGGCCAAGGGATATTCTCCTTTGGTTGCACCAAGGGTGCAAATATTGATGACCATAATGGGACATAAAGAGCTGCGGTGGCCGGAAAATTACTTGACAGTACCTACTAGACCCAGGTCCAATTTCTTTTGTGAATTTCATAACGATTATAGGCACACAACAGAATAATGTTGGCATTTGAAAGATGAGATCGAGCATATGGTGAAAAAGGGGTGGTTGGACAATTGGGTTAAGCCGGAGGCAAGAGTGGTTGTGAGGTCGGATATGAGTCCACCGCGTCGTCGGTAGTTTTTGAACATGCCCAACATCCCCGCCAAACCCATCCCTCCTACCAAGGGAACGATACACATGATTGTGGGAGGACCAAAAGATGGAGATTTAAATCGAGCAAGGAAGGCATACACAAAGAAGAGCGGGAAAGTTGTGCTTACCATAGGAGATCATAAAGCTATCCCATAAATATCTTTTGGGCCGGAGGATATGGGGACCTCGATATCACATAATCATGTAATGGTCATCACAATAATGATTGCTAATTTCGAGGTGGCTAGAGCTATGGTGGATACGAGGAGCTCGGTTAATATACTTTTCTATGATGCATATCTAAAAATGGAGGTCTAGTTAGTAGAGACAACATTGTTCGGATTCGAGAGGAGGAGTGGTTGAGCCGATGGACATGTCACCTTGCCCATGTCTTTAGGAGACCTCCCGACCAAAAAAAAAACACGGATGGTAACTTTTCTTATCGTAGATTCATATTCCACTTATAATGTTATTATTGGCGGACTCGCTATTAATTCATTCCAAGCAATTGTATCCACATTTCATATGAAACTCAAGTTAAGTAGGGGGATATGGTAGGAGAGGTGTTGGGGATTCAAAGTTTGCTTAGGAAATGCTACGTAGAAGGCGGTTAGAAAGAGAGAGTAGAAAAATCCAAAAGAAAGGTGGTGGAAGTGGATAGGGAAACTAAACCAATTAAAGTAGGAAAGAAGGAAATGAAGAGTGACGGACCTATTGAGTGTCCCGGCCGGAAGAAGAGTTAATGTCGGTAGAGATCATCCAGGTGATCGAGAAAAAGTCACCAGGGTGAGAAGAAGGCCAGGGCAGAGCGACGAGAGAAGATTATTAGATTCTGCGGGATAATCGGGATGTGTTCGCACAGTGGTCGGAAGACCACATGGGATCGACTAGAATGTTTGTCCATCATTTGAATATGGATCACTCCATGAGACTGTTAAGCAAAAACAATGGCCTTTCGGATGATGTGTTAGTTCCAAAGGGGGACAATTTCCATATGTGCATGGACTTCAGGGATCTGAATAAATCTTGCCCCAAATACCATTACCCACTGCCTAGGATTGATCAGTTGGTGAATTCAACAACATGATACGAATTGTTGAGTATGATGGACGCATACCAAAGGTACCATCAGATTAAGCTAGCCAAGGAGGATCAGAAAAGGGGAAGTTTTATCACCTCTTCAGGAACATAATGTTATGTCGTCATGCCATTCGAACTAAAAAATATGGGAGCAACGTATCAAAGGTTGATGGACAGAATATTCAAGGATCAACTAGGGTGAAACATGGAGGTCTACGCAGAGGACATGTTGGTAAAGTGTAAGCAGGAGGGCAATCACGTGGCAGACCTGACTGAGACATCCACGACACTCAGAAGGTATGGAATGAAGCTCAACCCAGCTAAATGTTCTTTTGGCGTTAGATTTGGTAAATTTATGGGATTCTTGGTTACAGAAAAAGGGATCGAGGTAAATCCGGAGAAGGTACGGGCAGGATTCGAGATGGAATCCCCAATAAACATTAATAATGTGCAACAACTCACAGGACAAGTGGATGCATTAAGTCGTTTCATTCCTAAATCGGCGGAAATGAGTCTTCTATTTTTCAAGATTTTAAGAAAGGCTAAATTTTTTGAATGGACAGACGAGTGCGAGTGAGCTTTTAAGGAATTAAAAGCATGCTTACCGAAAGTTACCTCTGCTCATTTGGCCGATCCAGAGAAGAGTTGTATCGATCTTTCTATGGGGGTAGCGGGCCGATCGATCGGTCTTACTAAGGGTGGAGGAGATAGGCAAATGCTTATTTATTATGTCGACAAGGTGTTACAAAGGCGAGACAATATACTCCGGCATTGAAAAGGGAGGCCTAGCGTTGAGTGAGTGCAACGTGAAAATTGAGGCCATTTTTGGTCGCATAAGGTAATAGTTCTTACTAATATGCCACTAGGTCACATAATGGATAAGCCCGAGGTTTTAGGGTGCATGATCGGATGGGTTGTAGAGGTAGGGAGTTCAATTTGAAGTATCAACCGCAGTGGCTATTAAGGCTCGGGCTCGCGATTTCTTGCAAGAGATGACGGGTGAGCAAAGTTCGGAGGAGCGGGTCTCGACGCTTCAAGTAGATGGGTCCGCATATTTGTGGAAGTGGTGCAAAATTGTACTAACCCATGGGAAGACCTCGAATTTGCTACCAAATTTGGTTTCAAAGCATCAAAAACGGCAGTATGAGGCTTTGGTAAGTAGGTTAAGAATGGCGCGAGACACTTGAGGTAAAGCGAGTAACCGCCTACTCGATCTAATGTTGGTAACAAACCAAGTTAAGGGAAATTTTGAGGTCAAATAGGATAGAATGAGATCAGTATGTGCAAAGTGGTAGCGAGGTGGTAAATGTATTTGATAAATTTGAGTTGGAGCAAATCCTAAGAGAAGACAATGTAAATGCATATCACCTTTCTAAGGTGGCGTTTTTAGCTAAAGAGGCGTGTACGAGAAAAATAATAGTCATGATAGATGCTTCGCCAAAGCATTAGGGCAGGTCATGGAAGTAGGTGAGGGAACGATTGGAAAGTGCACATCTATCGACATCGTAATATCTTATAAGTCGCCAGAGAAAGCAAGAGAAAAGTCGAGGCAGTGAAGACAAGGGTAGTAAGATTGTCAATGGGGGTGCTATACAAGAAAGCTTTTCCTTTACCATATTTGCGATACTTGTCTGAGAAGGAAGGGGCGTATGTATTAAGGGAAATACATAAGGGAGCTTGTGGGGCTCATGTGGGAGTTAGGACCATGGCCAAGAAAGTCACCAAAGTTGTATATTTTTGGCCAAAATGGAAGAAAGACACAAAAGCGATAGTAAGGATATGTGAGAAATGCCAGCAGCATAGTTCGTTGATACACCAACTAGCCGAGCTTCTAGGGGTTATGAGTTCTCCATGTCCCTTTACAAAATGGGGAATCAACATCATGGGACCATTCACGACAACAATAGGGCAACAAAAGTTCTTGATAGTGGTTGTAGATTACTTTAGCAAGTGGGTGGAGGCGGAGCCCGTGGCTAAGATAACAGAATCCTATGTAATGAGCTTCATATGGAAGAATTTGGTTGGTAGGTTTGGATGGCCTCGAGATTTGATATCAGACAACGGACCACAATTCCAAGGCATGAAGATTCGAGAATGGTCGCAGAGATGAAAGTTAAATAAGACTTCACAATTGTAGCTTACCCCAAGCCAATGAGACATGTAGAGGTCACTAATCGATCCTTGGTCAAAGGTATTAAAGCTAGGCTAGAAAAAGCGGAGAAGGATGGGTAGACGAGCTGCATTCAGTGCTATGGTCTAATAGAACTATACCTAAAGAAGCAACATGGGAAACTCCATTTAGTTTGGTATATGGAATTGAAGTCATCATACCGGTAGAGATCGGGAGGAAAACTCATCGTGTCCAGAATTTTGAGGAAGGGGAGAATACAGATTTATTGAAGGAAGCTTTAAATCAAGTGGCAGAAAAACGAGAACTGGCCTATCTAAGAATGAAAGCAAACAAAAGCCTGCTAAAGGCAACTTACAATGACGTGTTAGGATGAGAAGTTTTGGTGGGAGATCCGGTCTGAGGCAAGCGGATGCCTCAAGTCGGTAGGCAAGTTAGAGGTGAAGTAGGAAGGGCGTATAAGGTAACAAAGATCATGGCTAATGGAGCATATGAGTTAGAAGACCAGGGGGTAGCAAAGTCCCAAGGCCATGGAATGTATGCCATTTAAGAAAATTTTATGTGTAATCTTCATATGTGATATTACAATCGACATGTTGGCAGTAATCATGTGCTCAACATAAACCCTGGGGGGTCGACCTGAGCTCCTACTACCCTGGGTCCCTTGAAAAGGTTTTGAATTTTTTTCAAGGGTCAAAGTAAACCTGGGGTCGAGCCGAGCTCCTCTTACCCTGGGGTCCCTTGGAAATGTTTTGAATTTTTTTCCAAGGGTCCAAGTAAACCTTGGGATCGAGTTAAACCTTTACTACCCGGGTCCCTTAGAAAGGTTTTGAAATTTTTTAGCTCTGTGTGCCTTAGTTGCTTTAGTGTCCTCGGCATGGAGAGATGTTGTGTTAGCCGTGAGCCGACCGATCTCAACTGTCTCAATAGCTTTAATGGTATAAGTGTGTTCTTCCTCTTGAGTAGTCTTGTCCTCAATCGCTTAAGCAGCGTCATGGGTTGGTGATAGCACCATACGGGGTGGGCCATCAACGGTGCGAACTTGAAATGGCGGCTTTTTTGCTTGCGCTTCCGTATGTTAGCCACATTCTCCTCAACCTCGATTCCTCTTCTCGGTTTATGTTGTTGATCGGACTCATCTTCATCATCGTGTCCAAACACTCCACAAAAGACGTGTTCTTGAGAGTCATGCGGAGCGTTTATTTCTTCGTTTTTGATCGACTCTCAACATTCTTACCCAAGGAAGTCTCAACCTCCGTAGGCCTTCATTACCTTCATCGCCTCAACCGTTGGGCCTTCAACATTCATTTGCGCGATCTTAGCGCAGCATGGTCTTAGACAATCCCTTCAAAGCAGATCGAGCTGATTTAGGGTCTTTAGTGGCATCCTTTGAGGTCTCAACCTCTATGATTGTGTTTTAAATCGTCGCGGTCTCAAATCATAGCTTCCCTTTCCATCATTTGCCTTAGCCGCATCAGAAAGATTACCGCCTCCAACGCATTGGGGTTTCAAATGAGACGGCTGAACCGTCCGAGCTTCATCAAAACCACTCCATTGTTCGGTTATTTCCATATATTCACCTCCAATCTTCAAGTTGGTAAGGCCTCTCATAGCCTCCTCCAACCCGGTTGTGGTGTTTGCAGTTTCCCCCTCAGCTAGCGCACTAGCTGAGTCACTAGCAGTGAGGTCACTGGAAACTTGAGACTCGACTGTTTGTCCAGTTGAGTAATCAGCCGATAGGGTGTTCGCCAAAAAATATTTTGGTTCATACAATTGCAAGTGTACAGTGTAGTTTATATGATAATGGCAAGCAAGGTCGAATTCCTCAGGGATTGAATCTCGAAACACTTAGGCTATAATAACATGGTATTCCAATTTTATTGAAGTGATCGAATATCAAGTAATTTTATCTAACTCAAATCGAAAATAAAGAAAAATAAATAAAATAAATTTGTGAACCCCACATGTATTTTCAACATCTTTAGGAGCAATCTTAGGCACATAATCTCAACATACTTCTTCAATATTAAATGCGAATAAAGTTTTAAAACCAATTCATACAATTATACGGGTTCAATTCCTAAGTTCGTCTACTCCCCCTTCTGGGCGGTGAATAAATAGTTGATTAATAACAATTATAGCCCTCCCGGATCATTGCAATTCTTATTAACTCCCAAAAGATTTATGAATTGAATGACTCCCGCCAAACAGTTGTCACGCCCGTTTATGTCTGAATTCGATTTCCGTCTTTATTAGAACTCATCTCCCGAATTTTGCTCTAACAAATATGACATGCAAATTATTGGCCAAATAAAAAGCAATTATAAATAAGCACTCGAATTCATAAAATAGAAAACATGAATTAATTAAGAAAATAAATAATCATATTTAATACAAATCCACAGTTTCGATTATGCCCCTAAGATCCAAAAAATATGCCAAACATTGATTACAAACTCATAGGCACATTCGAATCAATATTATGACATCATATAAGCACAGACAAGAGTTCTTAGACATAGAAAGAAAATCCCTTCTTGTCAGAATGGATTCCCCTTCCAAGCCTTCGAAGATCTTGTGCTCCCTAAATGCGAAAGCCTTGTGGTGTTCTTCGCGACCTAGCCTTCTTTGCTCAGAAGCTCTTCGATTCATTCGTTCTTGTGTTATTTGATGTGCTTTTGCTATATCAAGTTGTGTTTTTTCGTGCATGCCGTGATCCCCTTTTATAGATGCTTGGAGAGATCACTTGTAGAGTCTGAACGGGAAGCAAACACTGAAAAATGCGTCAAAACAGACTCCCACACGGTCATGTGGTGCTGGGCTGAGGCCTTGTTCACACGGGTGTGTGATGATGCATGGTCAGGTTGTGCGATTGGCTTTCCTTTCCCACACGGCCGTGTGACTTCAAATGGTCCGGTCGTGTGGGCCTGCTCCGTCCTCTGTTTTCAATCCAACTTCACACAACCGTGTGATTTTCACACCGGCACTCCACACGGCCGTGTGACACCACACGGTCCAGCTGTGTGAAGTGGTTTTATCCACATTTTTCGTTGTTTTGATCTTCTTTTCGCATTCGTCAATCTTAGCTGGGCATTCCAATTGATATTTCTTCATTTTAAGCTCCATTTCCTGCAAGAATTACAAGATTACGCAGTATCATGCCCTTTTAAGGAAACCAAGTAAAAACATAGTAAACATGCGTGGAAAGGCATCAATTATATATCTTTTTAAGCCTAAAAATTCACGTATATTTTACACACATCAAAATTCCCCAAACTTAAAGCATTGCTCATCCTCGAGCAAATTTAAAAAAAACAAAATATAAGAGGCAAAAACAAACGAACACCCAAGAACACTATGAATATTAAATATCATTTGACTTCATATTCATGGAAACCATGTAATTCATCATCAAGAAGTCATTATTCATAAACTCGACATAATTAATACTCTCTCGGTTACTTGACATCGCGACTCACAAGTAAACAGTGTATCACTCTACTCTCAAAAGTGTATGGTAAGTGTTTACGCTCAAATTCAATTCTGTGAAAGTAGAACTACCATAGGCTTGCAAATCGTCTAACATCTCGACCATTTTTTGTGCGCACAAGCTAAGAATCAAAAATGACTTTTTATTTGGTTGTAATGTAGGCTATTTGGTAAGGGTAGGGAAAATTTGGATTAAGTGACTTGACTTGAGCAAATAAAATTTAAGCACACAGACTTGCAATTCACCAACCCAATTTCAACATAATATCAGTTTTTTTTTTCAACTTAATTCCACCATTATTTCTCATTTTACATTCTTAGGCCTTTTTGCCTTCTTTTCTTTTTTTTAGCCTCAAGCTCTCATATTTTTCATAATTTTTAGAATTTTTTCTTTTGCTTTGCTCGATTTTCTCTATTTTCTTTCCAGATATTTTTTTTTCGAGCTTCATGCAAATATTTTTTTTGTTTACCCAGATATTGCTCATCCCTCTTTCTTTTGCCAAATTCCTCTCTTTTTTCATAAATTTTCACCACATCTCCCCCAAAGTTATTCATTTTCTATAAGCTCAAGAAATTTCAGGGGTAGAAACATATAAATTTGAAAGATCAATGTGGCTCAGAATAATAGTTTTGGCTCAAACTTGGCTAACTAGGGAATCAGAGTTCATAGGTAGACTTTTAAGCTAAATAAAGCTTAACAAAGATGGCCTTTAATCATTTTCAAATTGCACACACACATGGCTTCGATGCGAGATACGAGAGCAAGTTCTAGAGTTTTCTCAATCATGAATGACACACTCAAGAAAAAATAAGTTTGCATAATGTAAAGCAGTTTAAGGCACAAAAGCTCACAAACTTATTTTTCGCAACATGCTCAAATACCCGAGCTTTTTTAACACATGCCAAGCAAATAAATAACTTTCTTCCTAACAGTTTATTACATTATTCCCACAAGTATGTTATCCCATGCCATAAAATATTCATAGTAAAATCATAGGGAGTTGGGTATACGAATCGAATTAAAAACCGCATACAAAAGCAATTAAACGAGCTAAAGCGGTAAACGTACTAAAATAATAAAAATAAATAGAAAAATCGATGTTTTTTTTCATAACAGAGAGTTTTCCGTGACGCCTCCTACACAACAACTCAAGAAAACTAAACAAAATTAAAAATTAAGTTAATAAATAAAATTTAAAATTGAAGCTAAAATTGAAACTAAAATTAAAGGCGATAAAAAAATGTACGGAAACAAGAAATAAATTGGGTTGTCTCCCATACAACACTAAGTTTAACGTCTTCAGCTAGACTTCAGATTTCTAATCACTATTGCTAAACTTTGTCATTTGAAACCTGTGAACCTTAATGTCATCCATCAGACGAATGGCGTTGCATTGCTCCTGTGGATTCAACTCAGTATCGCTTGGGAATTTGCCTTTTTGATGTTGGCCTCCCACAGCAGTTGCGATCTGGGCTACTTATATTTCCAGAGATTTCAGTCTTGCGTTTACGTTCGTGTTTAGGTGCGTGACCTGTTCTTCTATCCTGTCTATCATGGTCTCATCTTTGTCAAGTCTTGCCCTTGTCTCTCCGAAAAATGAGGATATCATCTCTTCAACAGATGCTTTCGTTTTACTGGACTCCGCTATGCCTTGATTACCCACGTTATATCCCTGAGGTGGCTGCAAAATATTTTTATTATTAGCATAAGAGAAATTTTCATGGTTTCGCAACCCTGGATGGTAGTAGTTGGGTATCTGATTATTTTTGTAATTGTTGTTGAAGTTTCTTTGTTGGCCCACAAAGTTTACTTTATCTTCAACAACAATAGGATCTCTTGGAGTCACTTGCTGCACCACGTCCAGTTTCATATTCAGCAAAGATACCTGTTCTGTGAGCATGGCGACCTTCTCATCCTGAACTTCTGCCACTCATCGGACAGTCGACCTCTCGGATGGCCATTGGTAACTATTGTTCTCCATCTCCTCGAATAATTCTAGTGCCTTCTCAGGATATTTTCCTAGTAGGGCACCTCCAGATGCAACATCTATAATTGTTCTTGTGTTTCCACTCAAACCATTATAGAAGTACTGAACCTGTTGGTAGTCGGGATATTCGTGTTGAGGGCACTTCTATAATAATTCCGGAATCTATCCCATGCTTCATATAGTGGCTCAAAGATCTAGTTGCCTAACTGGCGATCTCAAATTTCGCTTAGGCGTCTTCTTTGGGGAAAGTATTTGGCTAGAAACCGTGACTTAGTTCTGCCCAATTTGCTGCTGGTGGTGTTAAAGAACATAACCATCCCTTAGCCTTATCGCGCAGAGAGAATACAAAAAGGCGGCATCGAATGATATCCTCAGAAACACCATTCATCTTAACAATATCACAAATTTCTAGAAAGTGCGCCAGATGCGCGTTTGGATCCTCAACGGCTCTACCCCCAAACTGGTTTTATGACACCATCTGGATTAATTTCGGTTTTAGTTCAAAATTATTTGCATTGATCGGCAGATGGGCCACACCCCCATAAGTTTGGCTTACCTCCGACTGGAAGTAGTCTCTAACTGCCCTTCTCGTGGGCCTTTCCACAATTCTATCCTAGACGCCGGTCCCTGGTGGGCACTCCTCATTGTTTCTATTCTCCACTACGTTCGGATTAGTCCTATCCGCCATTGCTTTGGCACTTTTCCTTAGTTGCTTAGCTGTCTTTTTGATTTCCAAATCAATGGGTATTGGATGGGTCGATCTGGAATGCGTGATCATGCACTATCTGCACTAAACAAAACAATGTTAGACCTAATTAAAAAATAATTTCGAAAATAATAAAAAAAATAGAAAATATGCTTCAATTAAGATTGAACTACTTATCACTATATCTAAGTAGAATCTAATCAATCCTCTGAACGGCGCCCAAAAACTTGTTCGCCAAAAATATTTTGGTTCATACAATCTGCAAGTGTGTGCGAGTGTAGTTTATAAAGCTAATGACAAGCAAGGTCGTATTCCCTCGGGGATTGAATCTCGAAACACTTAAGGTATAATAACATTGTATTCCAACTTTATCAAGCGATCGAATATCAAGTAATTTAATCTAACTCAAATTGAAAATAAGGAAAAATAAATAAAATAAATTTGTGAACCCCACAAGTATTTTCAACATCTTTAGAGCAACCTTAGGTACATAATCTCAACATTCTTCTTCAATATTAAATGTGAATAAAGTTTTAAAAACCAATTGATGCAATTATATGGGTTCAATTCCTAAGTTTGTCTACTCTCCCTTCCGGGCGGTGAATAAATAGTTCATTAATAACAATTGTGGTCCTCCCGGATCGTTACAATTCTTATTAACTCTCAAAAGATTTGTGAATTGAATGACAACCCACAAACAGTTGTCACACCGTTTATATCGAATTTAATTTTAGGTCTTTGTTAGAACTCATCTCCCAAATTTTGCTCTAACAAATATGACATGCAAATTATTGGCCAAATAAAAAGCAATTATAAATAAGCACTCAAATTCATAAAATAGAATGCATGATATAATTAATAAAATAAATAATCATATTTAATATAAATCTACAGTTTCGATTATGCCCCTAAGATCTAAAAAATATGCCAAACATTGATTACAAACTCATAGACAAATTCGAATCAATATTAAGAAATCATATAAGCACAGACAAGAGTTCTTAAACATAGAAAGAAAACCCCTTCTTGTCAGGATGGATTCCCCTTCCAAGCCTTCGAAGCTCTTGTGCTCCCTAAATGCGAAAGCCTTGTGGTGTTCTTCGTGACCTAGCCTTATTTGCTCAGAAGCTCTTCGATTCCTTCATTTCTGTGTTATTTGATGTGTTTTTTTGTATCAAGTTGTGTTTTTCGTGCAAGCTTGGTCCCCTTTATAGATGCTTGAGAGATCACTTGTAGAGTTTGAACGGGAAGTGAACACCGAAAAACGCATCAAAATAGACTCCCACACGGCCGTGTGGTGCTGGGTTGAGGCCTTGTTCACACGGGCGTTTGATGTTGCATGGTCAGGTTGTGCGATTGGCTTTCCTTTCTCACATGTCTGTGTGACTTCACATGGTTCGGCCGTGTGGGCCTACTCAGTCCTCTGTTTTCAATTTAACTTCACACAACCATGTGATTTTCACATCGGCACTCCACACGGTCGTGTGACACCACAGTCCATCCGTGAAGTGTTTTAATCCACATTTTTTCATCGTTTTGATCTTCTCTTCGAATTCGTCAATCTTAGCCAGGCATTCCAACTGATATTTCTTCATTTTAAACTTCGTTTCCTGTAAAAATTACAAGAATACGCAGTATCATGCCATTTTAAGGAAACCAAGTAAAAACATAGTAAATATGCGTGCAAATGCATCAATTATATATTATTTTAAGCCCCAAAATGCACGTATATTTTACACACATCATAGGGCAGGTGTCTCAACACCTTCTTCAAGGGTAGTTTGACTAAGGTGCCCTATTCATCACCTTCCTTAGCTTCATCGCCATTCTTCCCGGATTCCCGTTCCTCGAGTGCACATATGAGGTAGTAGCATTGATAGTCCTCACCATTTCCATAATGTCAGGGCTAGGAAAGATTAGTATAGAGTATGACTCTCCTGGGTCCCTCTGCAATGTCTATGCTTGCAACTCCTTGGATTCCTTAAGAGCTTGCTTCACTCGGCCTTCTAGACTCACATCCAGGTCAAGCTCTTCTACATCACATCGTTGGTGGTGGTGGCTGGTTGTAAGGCGCTTCTAGGACATTTGTGAAGAAACAGTGTGAGGCTTTTCGATTCCTCAATAGCCTTGGCCTTAGCTTTCTTCTTTGTTTTCTCCTCATCCTTTTTCTCATAAAAAGCATCGTGCAAAGTCGAGATCGAGAGCAAAGCTAATAGAAATGTTCCCTTAAAGCTTAGAAGCTCGTCTTCCTCTTGAATGACTGGACTTTGGAATTGATGCCTGAAGCATAACTCCTTCCAGACCTTCCAAACAGTAGCCTCTCTTGTACATCCGGGTATGCGCAGGAGATAACCTTATCAAGTCATCATCTTCCGCATAGGCTCAAGGGGAGTCTCATCTTTCTCGCTTGTCCTCGCATCAACACGAGGAGAACGTACAACTAACTCTTGATGGTCTTGTCGAGTTGTGTTCTTTTTCGAGTCTTCACTGTCTCCCGATACCTAACTCCTTTGACTCTATTGTTCAAAGAACAACAATATCTAGCTTCTCGGTGGCTTCCGCACCACTCTTATCCTTCAAAGTTTGTTGCTCTTCCTCGCCTGACCTCCTTTTTAGTGCAAGACTACGGTTGGCTTAGCTAATTCAGACTTTTTCATAAGTCTTCTCCTTGTCTTCTTTACCAATGGAACATCATCTTCTTTCGGTTCCTCTTCAATGGCAAAGCAGACTCGCTAATTTCAGCTTCTTGGTTGTAGCTAGCTTACGGGCACAACTGAGCGCTTTTCTCTTGATAATTGGAGAAGAAAAACTGGGGAATCCTTCTTGGCTGTGGGGATAGGAGCATGGTCTTCTTCGGCTATAGAGGCAGGAGGTGACTTGGCTATAGGGGCAGGTGCTTTCTTTTTCTTCTGCACAGGCTTGGGAGAAGAGGCCTTGCGAGATGTAGTTGTGTCCACGGGAATAGGGTCAACTCGATTCCCCCTCTTTTGTATTTGCCTTCCTTGCATGGGCTTGGCGTTAGGACAATTTGAGAGATTTTCCCTGAACATCTTCTTGTTCACATGGAAGGGTTTCCCATTCCTGAGAGGAATACCCTTCACCTCCAATAGATGACCTATCACCAAGCCATATCCCAGAGAGCTTTCAAACTCTCCCGCTTCAGTAATGGCTTTGTTATCACATTTTAGCATAGCTTGCCAAAAACAAACTCAGCCAGTTGACCTTCTTCTCCTCTAAGATTGTCCCCATCAGCATCGACTTAGTCCCAGGCGGTGATTGAAGCTTCCAAACTTCATATCAACACACTTGGCTACCACATCCCATCAACTTGCGGTAGTTGTCTTTTATCGACTTCTTGGTTGTATCAACTAAGGTTCCTGGTTTGGCTATTTCCTTCCATGCAACAGCTAAATTAATATCTTTCTCAGTTATCTCCTTCAAACCAGAAGAAGGAAGATAACAACTAGCAACTAAGTCCGCAGTAGTCATCTTAATCTCCTTGATGTAGACCGATGAGCGAATCTCATCATTGTGAGCCTGAGCATTAAGATAGAACATCGCAACCTCCTCCAAATAGGTGTGCGAGAACTCCATTGACAGGAAGGGCTTGAGACCAGTTTTCTCAAGCTTATCAGCTATCTTCTTTGCCAGGGCTTATCCTACACCTTGTTTGACTAAGCCCTCAGAATCCACAGTCGATCCAGTGTGGATTTTCTTAGCCAACTTCGCATAGTCATAAGATGGTGCCATTTCATAGTTTGAACTGATATTTCGAATGGATGAAGAAACTAGGGTTTTCTTTTAGTTGCAGAGAAAAAATCTGCCTTAGGTAGCTTTGAAAGTAAGAGAGTTGTGAGGAGAGAGAAAAATAATTTCTCTATATATGGGATGTAAGCGGGGGAGATTTTGGAATTCAAAAAGGTTGAATTTGATCAACTGTTAAGATCACATCTTGCAAACCGCATTAATTATCCTGCATTAAATGCAACAGCATTTATATCCAATCATGGGTAAAACGGGCGCAGGTTTTTACTGACAACATAATTATTGTTGATGTCAAGCCTAAAAACATTCCCTCTTAGCTCATAAATAACTCAACTATCTTCATAAGTGACTTAAATTTGCTTCTCTCTTCACTTAATGAACACTCAACTATCCAGCTAACTCGATACAACTAACTAGCTGTCTTGGCTGTTTCACTTGGCTGAAAAGTGAAACTTTACTGATTTCCATTTCTCTCTTCTTTAACTCTGCTGATTGAGTCTTCTGAGCCTCGTAACTCAGCTCAATCAATCCAAGTTCATTCTTAAGCTCTTCAAATCTTTATTCACATAAAGGCTTAGTGAATATATCAGCTAACTGGTTATCAGTTGATATGTATTCCAATGTGTTGTCTTTCTTTTCAACATGGTCTCTTATAAAATGATATATGACATCAATGTGCTTGGTTCTTGAGTGCAATAAAGGAATTTGAGTAATTGCAATGGCACTTGTGTTATCGCACATAATTGGAATCTCTTTTTCTTCTATATCATAGTCTCTCACATGTTGCCTCATCCATAAGACTTGGTCACAACAGCTGCATGCAACTCTGTACTCTGCTTTAGCTTATGTGGATGTAGCTATTGAATTTTATTTATTGCTGAAGCAAGAAACCAACATATTTCTAAGTATTTGATAGGTAAGTACCATATGCCAACATCCTGGCCTCCCTTCAAATACCTTAGGATTCTCTTGGCTACAATCATGTGACTTTCCTTTGGAGCAGATTGAAATCTGGCACATACACCTACAAAAAAAGTGATGTCTGGCCTACTTGCTGTTAAATAGAGCAAAGACCCAATGAGAGCTCTATATCTTTTTTGATCAACAACTTTGCCTTCTGCATCCATGTCCATCTTGACTGAAGTATTCATAAGAATCTTCACAGATGACTTCTCTTCCATACCAAATTTCTTCATCAAATCTCTGGTATATTTGGTTTGACTTATGAAGTTTTCATCCTTCATTTGCTTGACTTGAAGACCTAGAAAGAAAGTCAGAATTTATCACACAGCTCTTTGTTTGTGGATACAAAAATGATATCATCTACATATATTTGAACAAGCAGTATACATTCCCCATCTTGAATTCTGAAGAGTGTCCTATCGACCTTGCCTTTGGTAAATCCATTGTCAATAAAAAAACTGGGACAATGTATCATACTAGGCTCTTGGTGCTTGTTTCAAACCATATATGCCTTCTTGAGCTTGTAGATCTTATCTCCAGTAGTTTTCTGCTCAAAACCTAGAGGTTGCTCCTCATAGACTTCTTCTTCGAAAAGTCTATTAGAAAACGCACTCTTCACATCCATTTGATAGACAGTGAAGTTCTTGTGTGCAGTATAAGCAAGAAACATAATAATTGCTTCCAATCTTACAACATGTGCAAATGTTTCATCAAAATCTATGCCCTCCTCTTGGAAATACCCTTTGACTACCAATCTTGCTTGTTTCTTACAACAGGTCCATCTTCATTCATCTTGTTTCTAAATACCCACTTAGTACCAATAACATTTTGGTGGGTATTCCTTTGAACTAATTTCCAAACCTTATTTCTTTCAAACTGATTCAACTCTTCCTGCATAGCTAGAATCCAATGTGTGTCATCCAATGCTTGTGCACATCTTTAGGCTCAATCTGGGAAATGAAACAAGTGAACATAGCTTCATGTTGAGTTCTGGATCTTGTTCTTACTCCTTCTCTAACATATCCAATGATAAGCTATGGAGGATGGTCTCTCAGCCATCTCATATCTGGTTGGAGTAAGTCTGCTAGGTTCAGTCATCTCACAGCTAAGTTGTGTTGAACATCTTCCTCATCATCATTCAGCTGCAGACTTTCCACATGTCTCTAAGATTCATTTATCTCATCTTTATCTGGGTTAAGTTTTCTTATATCTGCCTCAACATATGGACTTTTCTGAACACTTGGCTGATTCATCTTGTCAGCTAACTTATCAATGTCTTCTCCATTGACATTAGGTTCATCAAAACCACCTGGATAGACTCTTCTGTGACCATGGTTCTCTTGTTCAACACTCTAAAAGCTTTACTCTCAACTGAGTATCCCAAAAAGATACCTTCATAAGCTTTAGCATCAAAAGCGTTCAAGTTGCCCTTCCCATTGTTGTGAATGAAGCACTTACATCTAAAGATATGAAAATATCCAATATTTGGCTTCCTCCTTGTCCAAATTTCATAAGGGGTTTTGGACAACTGCCTAGTGATCATACACCTATTATGAGTGTAGCAAGCAGTATTAATGGCTTCAGCCCAAAATCTCTTAGGCAATCCAGCTTCAGCTAACATGGTTCTTGCAGCTTCCTTGAGACTTCTATTCCTTCTTTTAGCTACTCCATTTTGTTATGGAGTTCTTGCAGCTGACAACTCATGATCAATATTATTTTCTATGCAATACTGAGTTATAATCTCATTGACAAACTCAATTCCTCTATCAGACCTTATCTTGATAATGGTTTGACTCTTTGCATTTTGATCTCTTTTTATCACCTGAGGGAGCTTTTGCAAGGTTTTCTTCTTTCTACACATAAAGATAGTCCATGTGTATCTTGAATAATCATCCACCACCACCAAGTTGTATTTCTTTCCAATAATGATGGCTAGTTCAACAGGACCAAATAAATCCATATGTAATAAGTACAATATCCTGGTTGAAGAAAGACTTGGCTTGTCCTTGAAAGAAGACTATTTTCTTTCCCAGCTGGCATGCATCACAAATGCTCTATTTCTTGTACACTGAGTCTGGCAATCCTTCCACAAGATGACTCCTTGCAAGCTTGTTGATTGTCTTGAAATTCGTGTGACTCACCTTCTTGTGCCATAGCCAACTTGATTGATTGTGCTCTCGCAATCGACATGTGTTTGGTGTGGCGGTTGACGATCCACTACATACATGTTTTTCCGCCTTGATCCTTGTAGCACAATTTGTTTTGATTCATCATCTTTAATTGGACAAACCCCTATGTTGAATACTACATTATAGCCCTTGTCACAGAGTTGGCTGATGCTCATCAGATTAAAGTTGAGCCCTTCAACATAGGCTACATCTGTGATCTCTAGTCCATTCTTCTTTATGGATCATGTCCTTTTGATTTCCCCTGGAGCTTCATTTCCTCCAAATATGACTTTAGCACTTTTTATTTACTTGAACTTTGAAAGATTTTTCTTGTTGTCTGTCATATGTCTGGAACAACCACTATCCATGTACCAGGTTTCTTGGCACTCAGCTATTCCTTGAACCTGCAATCAAGGAAATTAGTTTTTAGGCACCCATACTTGCCAGGGTTCTGAGGGGCTAGCACTATAAGGTGATTTAACCAACCTATAGCCAAATGGTCTAACTCTAAGAGGTTTCCACGTATCAGTTCCATAATCATAATGAACATTAGCAAAATGTTTTGGAGCTTTAGGTTCATACCATCTATCTCTTTTGTCTATATGCCCGTGTGTGAACTTGTGCATTTGCTTTCTTGGGATAGTAATGAAACTTTTGTGCATATTAGGCTTGTGTTTGGGTGCATATATGTGCTGATTATAACTTTTTTGCCTTGGGAATGACCATTTTTGAGTTTGAGGTCTTTGTCACTTAGGTTTGTATCTCTTTGGACTTGGCTGATGTCTCATTTGATTGTTCCAATCAGCTTGACTGGAAAATTTCTACCATTCCCATCGTATGATCTTCTTTCCTAAAACCTCTAGGGCTTTTGGTAGCTCTGTTTAGATTTTACAAAGTATTTTCTATTTGGAATCTGCTGATGGACTCTTCTGAATTTTGTTTCAGCTGTCGTCTCAGCATACTCTGTTTGCTTTCTACCTTTACTTTTGTATCCAACACCAGCATGGTTGTGATTGTGTTTGTGAATGGGAGTAGGTGCAATATATGGTGCTTTAGATTTTTGGACTGCCTCATTACTCGAGGATCCTTTTTCTAATACCACTCTTGGAGCTTGGGCATGCAGAAATGAATTAAATCCAATGCCTTGTCTCCACTTTTCTTTTGAATCATTCATTATAAGTTCATCCAATGATTTAGATGCCTTAGTGAATAATGCAAATCACATTTTTCAAATCTTTTTCTCTCTTTTCAGTTGCAGCTAAGTCTGCTTGAATCTTAGCTATCTCAGCCTTCAACTCTGTGTTCTCAGCAGCTATGTGACTTAGAGTACTCAACTCCTTAGTCAGCTGTGACTTTTGGCTTTTGAGCTGGCTGTTTTCCTCATTTAAAAGTGTGTGGGAGGATTTTACATGTTCAAAATCTTTCATCATTTTGCCTAATCAATCATAAAGATCAGTGGGTGATGAAGTTTTTGTGTCACTATCACTATCATCAGAATTAGAATGAGATGAGTTAGAATGTAGCTCATCTTCTTGTTTTTGCCCTGAGACATATCAAAGCCTCTTCTTTCAGGTCGAGGAGTAGTCAACTTCACTGTTGTCTGACTCAACTAGTTCCTTACACTTAGTTGTGTCAGCAGCTTCAACAGCCAACATAGCTTCCTTATTTTCTTGTCTTCTCTCTCTGGAGACTTCTCTTTCCTCCTCATTTCTATGCTTGTTGAGTGGTGGATAGGGACAGTCAACAACAAAATGTCCCAGGTTAATACGCAATTCCAACATAGGTTCTCAACTTTTGGAAGTCCGCTCTTTCGAGATATTTGATCATTTAATGGTCGCTCTCTTTGGTGGTCTGTCTCCCTTGCTTTGAAGGTATCGAAAGTGTTTCTTTGGATGATTCACCCTTGTTCCTTTTGTAGTTCTTGTTGAAGAACTTGTTGAATCTCTTTTCCATTAAGGCAATCTCCTCCTGATCAATGGTTTTTTTGGATTCAGCTCTCTTGGATTCACCACCCATGAGTGCAACTGTCTTGGGTACAACTGTCTCTTCTTGCTCTTTACTTTTGAGCTAAATTTCGTAGGCTATAAGGTCTGAGAATAGCTCATGGTTGGATGTTCTTGTAAGGTTCATTGAGTGCTCAAATCCATCACTTTCATTTTCCACTCATCTGGGAGACACATTAGAATCTTCATACACATTTTTCTTCTGTGTATATTCTTTTCCTAGAGCTGAGAGCTCATTGGTTATCTCAGTGAATCTGGCATCCAGCTGATCCAGACTTTCACCTGCAAGAATTTTGAAATTTTCAAATTTTTTTTACATCAACAACCAATTTATTTTCTTTAATTTTATCAGATCTTTCACAAAATAAAGTTAGTTTTTCTCATATTTCTTTGGCCATTCTGCAAGATTTAACTTTATTGAACATGACCTTATCGAGGGTTTTACAAAATGTCCTTAGCAACATTGTCCAAGTTATATCTCTTCATGTTCTCATTAGTCCACTCGCATCGTGGCTTTTCAACCATAGCAGGTCTAGGTACCGTAGCATCAGTAGCAACACGTGCGCCTCATGCAACCGGAGTTGCATCAGCGTCTTCTTCTGGTACATCAATGCCTCAGGAGCAAGAGCCCTGTAGTTGTGTTCACCTTCATTATTTGTAGTGGTCCATCCTCAATGACAAACCACATTTCATCATGTAAGGTCGAACGGTGAGCCCGCATACGTATTTTCCAATGATCAAATTCTTCAACAAGAAATATTGGAATGCAAGTTGGATTTCCTTCCATGATAATAACTTTGCTTTTAAAATAAAAGTTTTAAAAACGGCAAGTGTTATTCTTTTGAAAAAGAATGAGATATAGTTCAGTAACCAGTGCGGAAGGCTCAACGAACCAACCGCTCTGATACCACTTGTAGGTCCCAATGGGTGATAAGTAAAGTCTAGAAGGGGGTTGAATAGACTTTATCAACTTTTCGTTTATAGTTCTTTTAGAAATTTAGAGTTGACTCAAGTCAGCTAAGTCCTTGGTGGACAACTAAGTTTACTTGCACAGTAGAGTTAGCCACTCAACAGACTCGACTGAGCTGTTAATAATATAACTCAGCTGATTCAGTTAACACTTTAAAAATACAGTTGACTTGGTTTTTAACAGCGGGAGACTTTCACCCTTAGTTTTGAATGTGTTTTTCAGACTTGTATAAGCCAGGTTATTATCTGTTGACTTAGCAAATTAACAAACAACAATAATAAAGATAAGCAAGAATATAAGTATGTTGAATGTAAAACACATAAGCAATTTTATAGTGGTTTGAGGATGGGGTAATTCCTCTAATCCACTCTTCCACAACTGGAATAATCCGGGCACGAGCTACATCACGCACTGCAAGACAGAAACTACTGACCCGCCTACGAATTTCGCAAATCAACCAGGAAAACAAAGACACAATAAAACAAGAAAAATACAACAAAACCAACAAAAAACCCAAACAAAATAAAAAAACAAAATATTGAGAATGACCTCGCTCTTACCCAGATCTACTGTCATAACCATTGCTACCACTCGTCATGGACACGTCTTCATGACATGACTCCCAAACTCTACATCTAACTCATAGAAGAAAGACTTCGCGAAGTGGGAGTCCGACCGGCGACTTCCAGTCGCCGCCATCATTGACTGGAAATCGCCGGCCACCCTCCAACAGGGAGCTGGGAGGGGGAGGGGTGGGGGAAGAAGAGAAGGGGAGGGAAATGAAAGGGAATTGGTTTGTTGTGTTTTGTTTTAGAGAAAAAAGAGGAGAAAAAAGGTTTTTGAGAGAAGGAGAAAGGTGTGTATAAAAGGTCTCTCCTTGATCATTTATATGTATTCTCAATATTAATCGCACTTAATTATTGTCCTTTGCTGGAATTATTTTTCTACACATGCTGATTTGAGCGTTAGAGGGGCTTCCTTGGGACAACCCCAGAGTCCGTTTAACGTCTGTTTGAGTATTGCAAACAAGTTCTCATTTGAAGATTTCCGTAGCACTCAGAGTGGATTTTAGACCGATGAATTCAACTAGTTTGACTTGGAGAAATATATTCTTTTAAGCAACATAAAATACATCTATATATGTTATTTCCATACGATAAAACAAGAAGTGAAATAGAAAAAATGGGATAAGTTCATAAGAAGTCTGAATATTTTCTTGTGGAAAGAAATAATTATGCCCTTACACTCCAGGTCTAATAATTTCTGTCTCAAATAGTTGGCAACAATGCAAGTGTGATACTGATGAACAAAATTAGTACTTTTACAGATCTTGGAGAAAATAATTATCAAATTTCAAGATTATCTAGCAACATAATATAATAGTATTAATAATATTTCGAACCGATAAAAACCGTAAACGAGTGAAGCGAAGCTAGTAGTTTAATTAACGGGGTTAGTTACGACATTATCTAATTGATCTTAATTTAGACAATTAAAAATGTAGGCAGAACACTGAATCAACTGATAATTTATTGTGCTTGCTCATTAAAAAAATAGTTCGAGACGAACTCTCAAATTTACATAAATAATGAATTTTATAAAACCTATTACATATAAGTTATAACCCCTTCTCCCATTAAAATTTCTAATTTCATCCTAATAACATTGGTGATCCTAGGAATACATAAACTTATTGTCCTCTCTCACACACGGTCTTTTACTTTTATTAGCAAATAGATATAATATGTATATACATATATATGGATTGGTTCAAATGAGATTAAGCCCTTTAGGTGAGACCGTAGGGATATATCGTGGCCATTGAATCTAAACAAATAACGGTCCAGATTTTTCCTCTTTTTTTAGTAGGCGCCGGATTTTTAGGGAGGTTAAGGATAATTTGGAATTTTCGAAATTAATATCCTTAACAATTATTGGTAAAAAAATCTTACGATATATCTATCTCCCGCAATTTAAGGTATCAGTTACATTTTCAAAATATATGTCTATTCATTTTTCTTTCTCAATCAATTTCACGTCTCTGTTCAGTTCTAAGTATACACAATAACAAAACTATATATGCAATATTCATATTCTAAATAAGCACACTATTAAAATTTAATATAATACATTTTGTTCATACTAAATATGCAAATTTGGAACACTATATATGCAGAAAATAAATATGCAGTATGCATGGTATAAACTATAAGGACATGCCTAATGTATTTTAATATTTTACTTGTTCAGTTCTAAGTATACACAATAACAAAACTATATATACAATATTCCTATTCTAAATAAGCACAATATTAAAACCTTAATGTAATACACTTTGTTCATACTAAATATGCAAATTTGGAACACTATATATGCAGAACATAAATATGCAGTATGCAGCTATTAATCATAAGGACCAATGTTAATGTATGTGAATATTTTCTTGTTTTGTTCTAAGTATACACAATAACAATCCTATATATACAATATTCATATTCTAAATAAGCACACAATTAAAATTTTAATGTAATACACTTTGTTCATACTAAATATGCAAATTTGGAACATTATATATGCATAACATAAATATGCATTATGCATGCATGGTATAAATCATAAGGAACAATGCCTAATGTATTTCAACAGTTTCTTATTTTGTTCTACGTATACACAATAATAAAACTATATATGCAATATTCCTATTCTAAATAAGCACACTATTAAAATTTAATGCAATACACTTTGTTTATACTAAATATGCAAATTTGGAACACTATATATGCAGTATGCAGGGTATAAATTATGCAGTATGTTGAAAAAGGAGAGAGGATGGTTGACCGCGTGATTGAAGGAATGTGATTAATAACAGATCACACTCCTAATTTTTAGGAGGAAAATGAGGGCGGTTATTTTTGGTATGTTTTTCTATTCCTATTTTGCCCATACACGTGATTAATTGCTGCATTTATTAGGTGTATCTTGGCCATCTATTTTTTTTTTCATTATGTAGATATGTCCCTACGGTCTCACCTAGGAGGGTGGTCTCACATGAACTTCTCCCTATATATATAGAGTAGGTCTCTTGTAGGACTGTCTTACGGATCCTATTTCGTAAGACGGATCCTACAGCCGACAAGCCCACGCCCAAACCGCGCCCAACCCCCCAACCCATCCACAGTCGCGCCCCTGTTATTTAAAAAAAATTCACTTCACTCCACAAGGGATTCGAACCCACGCCTATGGAAATGTAATGTGGCATTCTACCACTACACCACTAGTACTTGTTGTGCAATTTCAGTATAACAATGTATATAAACCCATTCATAAATGCGCCTGGTAAATTAAAAAAAAACGCCTCTAAATGCAGAGGCTAAGAATCGAAGCCAGGTCTATTAAAAAACATGATACCTTATCTCAATAAATGGATACTTATAAAAGTGTTACTATAAATACATCGTATTTATTTTTTATTTTTCCTCTTTTTTTGTTCATGGTTTGTAACTGTATTAAGAAATTTGATACTTTATCTCAAAAAACGGATATTTTTACTTATAAAAGTGTTACTTTAACTATATCATATTTTATTTATTTTTTATTTTTCCTTCATTCTTAATTTGTGACTATATTAGTAAAACATGATACTTTATCTCAAAAAATAGATACTTTAACGTATAAAAGTGTTACTTTAACTCTATTATATATATATATATATGATTTGGTTCAAATGGGACACCCCTTTATATGAGACGGTGGGGACTAATCCAATCCATTGAATTTTTTTGATTGATGGTGTAGATTTAATGACTAGAAAAATAAATTAATGAACCGAAACTGATAATTATAAGGACAATATATATGATATTGAAAACTGCCATAAACATTTCCCTACAAAATAGGGATTTGATTACCCACCTAATCAACAAAAAACGTGGGGAGGATTAATCACATATTGGTCATTATCTTTTCCTTCAATGTTAAAAATCCTCTATTATTGAAAGCCTGCGAAAATTAAGAATCAGAAAACAAAATTCTCCAAACTCATGAATCCCAATCCAGGTCATTCTACAATGGAAAACAACACGATCGATACGAAAAAGTGATGAATTCCTTCAACAATTTGACGAACAAGGTATTCATATTACTAATTATCTATTTTTTATTTTTTTGTTGAGAAAAATTACCTGGTTCGATAAATAATTTGATACATACCATTTACCAAGTATTTCAATTGTTTTCCCATATTCTCCACTCGCCACCGCAAATGGGATAAAAATGACCTCAATAAAAATAATTAATTTGGAGAAATTTAAATCATTTTTCCTTCTTTCTTATATTCTTGTTTCTAACCATTTGCAAATATAACTTACGTATCACTTGAGATATGTATATATATTATATTTCAAATTAGTGTAAAAATAGTGTATATATCTTGTAAATTATAATCGTATTTTGTATTCTTTGTAATTCTAGCAATGCACAAATTGTTGATCGTAAAAATAATCATTGCATGTTTAAATGATTTATTTAGTATCAATATAAATACTAGTCGTATCAATGAACACGTAAAATGACAAAATTTAGGTTGATTTTTTTTTTTTTTTTTTTATTATATACGTTATATACTTATCTTAAAATAATTGTATACATACTATTTGTTTGTTGTATCAATTAAATGCTTACTATCGGTGAATACGTAAAATGACAGCCCTCGTTGATATTTTTATATATACGATGTATACAATAATTGTATAATTATATTGAAATAATTGTATACTTATGTTAAAATAATTGTATACTTATGTTAAAATAATTGTATACATAATATTTGTTTGTTGTATCAATTTAAATGCTAACTCGTATCAATAAACATGTAAAATAATAGCCCGTATTGATATTTTTTATAATATAGTTGTATACTTATATTAAAATAAATGTATACATACTATTTGTTTGTTGTATCAGGTAATAACGTTCATTCTACCAAACGAATAGTTGAATCATTTGAAAAGGGAGTGGGTGGGAGTCGTGTGAAAAGCGAATCCAGAGTCAAAAGGAGAAAGTTGTCAAGGCAAGAACCAAGTTAAAACGACGATGAGGTTTATGTGGAGAAGAATAACCCCAATAGTTTTAACATGCCCCAAACAAATCCAAATCATGATCAAAAGACTGTTCATTTGTTTTATTATTGGGGCAACTAGTTTATAATACTATGTTTTTTTTATTCTTGAATGAGGCCTAAGTATTTTTTTTTAATGATGTCTGAATAATTGTTATATTGAGTGCACAACACTGCTTTAGAAATCAATCATGTCACAAAAAATACATAAAAAGAAGTATATCTATACAGTAAATTTAACTTAATCATATAATTCGAATTATGCATAAAAAGAAGTACATCTATACAAAGAATTTTGCTATCGCGCACACAAAATTAATTATACAACAAAAATGACATAAATATACAGATAAAGGTTATATCTATACAGTAAATATAACTATATTATATAGTTCGAAACTAGTTATACAACAAAAATGACATAAATATATAGATAAAGGTTATATATACAGTAAATTTAACTATAACATACAATTGGAAGCTAATTATACAACAAAAATGACATAAATATACAAATAAAGTTTATATCTATACGGTAAATTTAACTATAACATATAATTCGAAACTAATTATACAACAAAAATGACATAAATTTACAGATAAAAATTTAATCTATACAATAAATTTAACTATATCATACAATTCGAAATTATACAAGACGTGTATTTTGAAAGGATATAACTTCCCCTTAAACATAGAAACCAAAAAAGGTAAAATAAAACTTACCTTCTACAGTTGAAATACGAAGAGACGTGTATTTTTGAAAGGATATAACTCCCCTTTAAACATAGGAACTGAAAAAAATAAAATAAAACTTACCTTCTACACTCAAATATAAAAGACATATTTGCCCTTAATTAAAAATTCGAAAATAATATAAATTACCAATTTCAACTCCTGCATTAACTAATTGCCTAAAACAATGGGATTAATTTGAATAATCCAAAATATCAATCCAACGGTTATAATAAATCCACACTATCTCATATAGGGGGTGTCCAATTTGAACCATCCTCTATATATACATATATACATACATACATATATATAGGGGGAGGGTTATATAGGACCCCCTATTATATGAGTACATAGGACCAGATCCAAGCCACAAATCTACTAATTTTGATGGTTGAGATTAAACCCGATTAATGTTGATAAATTATGTGATAAAGTCAACGTGAGGGTAAACCAGTCCATATAAGAATAGGTAAATCTAGTAAATCTCATTAAAATATGATGAGTTACCATCAAATTTGCAATCACAATCCACCAGATCTGTTATTAGAAAATCGTCCAAGCCATAATCACCTTCTCCACCGTGTCTGCAACGAAAATCTTCCCCCACAATACACAAAGTCGACATTTGGAGAGTTCAAGCAAGAAAAAAAAATGGATGACACCTATGAAGAATGCTTCAATACTAATGAAGAACAATGTAACCATTTTTCTTGCCTATCGATTGTTTACATTGTCCATTTTTTACTTAATCCAATTAAAATTTGATTCACATTTTTTCTAAAACAATCATTCGATTCATCATTTCATTTTTTTGTATGTTTTACCCAGCAATTTGCTTATGCGTGTCTATAATCTTGCTTATTTGTGCCAAATAATATGCTTATAAATATGAACATACTTGGCAATTCAGAAAAAATTCAATTCTTCATCCCCATTTTTTTGTATGTTTACCCAGAGAGTTACTTAATCATGTCTATAATCTTGCTTTTTTGGCCTACGAATATGCTTATAAGTATGAACATACTTGCGAATGCAGAAAATTCAATTCTTCATCCCCGTTTTTTTTATGTTTACCTAGAAAGTTGCTTGTGTGTGTCTATAATCTTGCTTATTTGTGACTACGAATATGCTTATATTTATGAACATACTTGCTAATGCAGAAAATTCAATTCTTCATCCCCCATTTTTTTCTTTAAAAACATGCATGCTATGATCGAAAATGCTGCTTATATGTGCTTAAATACATGCTGTCATGAATGAAACATACTGCTACGTTTGTTCTGTGTTTTAAACTATCAGATTAATTGATGATGCGTAGAAAGTAAACAACTGCAATATGTTTGGATGCAATGAATGAGCAGAGGGAGGCGGTCTTGGGACGGGCAAAGGAGTTTGCCAAAATGAAATAGGATCAATTCGAAACAATTGCTGCTTCGTACTTTTGATCAAAGTGTTGATTACTGGAGTGTTTTATAGAGACTATAAATTTGTTTGGTTTTTGAAGTACTTTGTAGTGATGTTGAATGTTTTTTGATTATTGTCGTTGTGTAATTAGTTCATGGTTGTTATATTTTCTTTCAAAGCAGAATTCAGTTGCTTATGTAAGCAAAATTCATTTAGTCTATAAGCAGAATTCAACTTTATTGTAAGCAATTATCTCCATGGTATCTTATAATGTTTATAGCACTATTTTAAATATTTTTTAAGCAGGGTTCGAGTGCTTTGTAAGCAGAAGTCAATTGCATTGCAAGCATTTTATATTTTCAAGTATCTTATACTTTTAGCAGTATTCAAATGTTTTTGTAAGCACGATTCAAATGCTTTGTAAGCAAAAGTAAATTGACTTGTAAGCATTTATCTTCATGGTATTTTATACTGTTAGCAAGATCAATTATGTTCATTTTTTTTTTGGTCGAAAAGCATTACAACATTAACAAATAAGCAAAGTACAAAGTAATAAAAAATATTATAATAAGAAATCATATGCAATTTGTAATAAGTGACTAAGTGGTGTTAAAAAAAATAAACAAGCAGTCACAACATTTTTTATCGAGCACATGCCCTTTTTTCATTTGTTAGGAACAATTTTTTTAACTGTACCGGTATTTCAACAATCTTCATGTGCAACAGGCCACGAACCCAATCTCATTAACCGCAACCGTCTGTGCAGAGTTCAGTGTCTTAATAACTTTGGCAAACCTCCTCAGCGTTGACCTTGTAGACAACCTGGAATATTTGGAATCTTCATCACCCTTGCTACGATCTACCACTTTTTTCCCCTTATCCTTCCCCACCTTTTTCTTACTCTCCTTTGCACGATCATCAATAATCGCCGCCTTTCTCTTCTTCTCTCTCTTTAGCAAATCGCGCCTTCCTCTTCTTGCTCTCTTTAGCTATTTCAAATGTAAACGCTAACAAAAAAATGAACACTAGTCATTTAATCAAGCATTTATCACAGACAAAAAAAAAATTAAGCATACTATATGAAATGAGTAAACATGATATAGAATATAAATAAGCGTAATTGTCAACACCAATAAGCAAAAGAGAAAACATCAAATAGGCAAAACCCGGACTTAGAAAAAAAAAAGTGGCAAATACTAATTTCCTCTTGTATGAAAGCATTATACAAAACATGTATAAGCAAAATATACAACATAAATAAGCAAAGTTATCAGCAACAATATGCATTTTAAACTCTCATTAGACCAATCTCCAGACTTCGTATTCAAATAATAAAGACAGTAAGAAACAAAAACACAACAAATCCCAGTATTTTGCACATACTTGAATATATATGAGCATAATATAAAACATAGATAAACAATGTTTTTGCCTCATTAAAGCAATCACCCAATACTTGTCAAAAACAAATGTGAGTATAAGTATTGGCAACAATAACCAATTTTTTTCCTCAATAAAATAATCTACCAATACTCGAGAAAGTGGGAAATACTAATTGCCACCCTCCCCGTTTGACATAATAACCAAAAACATATGTAAACATATTACATAACAGTCATAAGTATTTTTATCAACAACAATATGCAATTTCAAAACATATCCAGCAATGACAATGTCCTACATAAAAAATGCAATAAAAACATCAAAAAAAAAAGACGAACAAAAAAAGAGAAAAATAAATTTGCTACTTGCTCGAATAGGGATTTTTCAGCAAATTTGGGGAGTTTTTCGGGCCACTACTTCTGAGGAAATTTCAATATACCCTGAGTGACGTATGTGCAGATGGTTCAACTCCTACTTGAATTTCGACCGATTGGTGAGTCTGATTTTTTGATTTTCGGACAGAGGGTTTTGCACTTTGCTGGTATTTCTCCCGGTAGGGGTGAACAAGAATTTCTCGCGGTAGGGATG
The DNA here is from genome assembly GCA_016081115.2 of Rehmannia glutinosa. NCBI lineage: Eukaryota > Viridiplantae > Streptophyta > Magnoliopsida > Lamiales > Orobanchaceae > Rehmannia > Rehmannia glutinosa. The sequence goes on from JABTTQ020000590.1 coordinate 29,877, forward strand.
AGTTTGGAGACGCTTTGCAGTGAGGAGAACCTTGAAGAATGAACAATTGAGGTATATTTTTCACGGTTGGGTTTATTTTTGCAGAGAGATTTCTTGTGTTTGGAAGGGGAAGAACTCTTTCTGACTCTCGTTTACCAGGTTGGAGAAGATATGCAAGATTTTGGATAAACACACGTCTCCAAAACGGTTCCTAAATTATAGCCCACTCCCAAAAATAATTAAACTTCCCTCCCAAAAACTGATCTTAATTAAAATTACCAAACAACCATTTTTTAAATTAAGTTATATATTAAAAAATGGTAAAAACTGTTTAATCTCATCCGTTTAAAAAATAAATCAAGTCCTCAGATTTGGTCTCGTGTACTCACATAAGATATGTGGACTCACCAGATCCAAATCATATATATATATATATATATATATATATAGGGGGAGGATCAAGTGAGACCATGTCTCTAGGTGAGACACAATGGACTAATCTCAACCATCCCCCACTATTAATCAATGGGTATGATTTAATGGATAAAAAATATATTAAAATATTAATTTAATCAATATAAGGGTAGTAGGGTAAAATAACATAACAAGTTAGTTACAAAAATGGAATCAAATCTCTTTCTCTCTCATACATCTCCTTTTCCCCAATCTCACGTCTCTCTTTCTCTCTCTCTCTCTCATTCCTCCATTAACGCAAATAAAGAAAACTGTGAAGAACTCGAAAATTACAGTTCATGAAAATTACAGAGAAAAACACGAAAAATCGGTGCAATATTACAGAGAAATAACGAACAGTGAGTTCGAAAACTAAATATGCAACAAAACTCAACTAAATATGCATTATCCGAAAAACTATCTATGCAAAAAAAAACTAATATGTAGTACAATATAATCAACTATGCAAGATGTCATAAACTATGCAACAAAATCAACTAACTATGTATTATCTAGAAACTATCTATGCATTGTGGAATAACTAAATATGCAGTGCATTATGTAACATCTCATTTTTATAATTTCCAAAAGCAACATCCCATTTTCATAACTAAATATACATTATATTGAACCTATTTATGCGTGTAGTATAACTACATACGCAAAGACGTTATATTCAATTATGTATTGTTTTCGTAAAACAGTGCAACAAAATAACTAAATATGCATTATTTGATGTCTAATTATGCAGTAGAAGAACCCTAACTATGCTGTAAATTAAAAATATTTGGAAAGAAAACAGGTTCCTTAAATTCCGCCACAAAATCCGGCAGTGTCTATTTCAAGCTCTTAAAATCCTGGGACCACTAATTTGAACCATAAAACTACTGGGACCACTAATTTGAATTACAAAATTACAATCTTACCCTTAAAATCAGCAAAAATTAGGAAATAATTAAAAAAAACTGAATTAATCATATCCCTTCATTTTTTAAGATCAATGGGTAAGATGAGTCCACACTGTCTCACCTAGGAAGGGTGGTCTCATTTGAACCAAATCCTATATATATATACATATTAGTTTGTTTACTTGTATCAAATAGAAATAACAAAATTTGAATCCAGATTATGTAGAAATGTTTTGAAGTTTAAAAATATTGTTTTTTTTTTAAGTGATAGTAACACTGAGAGATGAAATATATTAGCTATCATCCGGAAATGGGAGGAAAATACGAAAACTAGAAATGAATATCAAGACTACTGAAAAGTGGCATTTTCATAATTCTAAACCAGAGTACATGAATATTTACAAATGACAATTGACACCAGCACTCACTAAAGAATCACGTAAATATCCATCGGATATTCGGATCTAAATAAAGGTGATAGAGCAACAATTACTCATTTGGTTGATTTTCTTCAACTTGAGACACTTTTTGTTCCTCTTGTGGAATTAATTGAGGTTGTGCATTTTCAGGCACTTGTTCTTCTTCAGTTAGTGGAACTTGTAGAGTTTCAGAAACTTGAGGGACTGCTTCTTCTTCAGTTTCCCGAGCTTTTCTTCGTTTTGCACACAATTGATCAATAAGGTCTTTAGCATCAGTCTCAAGACCCCTCAACCTTTTGTCAAATATATTAAGCTTCTCAACACGCCCATTAAAAAACCCATCAGCAAAATCCTCTTCTGCATCCTTCATCTTCTTGCGAAAACGCCATCCTTTCTCTGTATCTCTTGTAATCTAGACTTGTGCAAGTGCTCTATCACAGCATCCCGTTTCTGCAATTCGGTTGTTGGTTCATATATATTTGATTGTTCCAAAGCTTCTTCTTTCTCCTCATAAAACAACCTAGCTCTTTCGGAAACTTGCTGAATTTGCTCCATGCACATTATGAAATCTACAGGCTTATTATTTTCCCAAGAATCATTGATCCTCAATTTCTTGTTGCTGTCATTGGAATGATGTGGGATATGATTGTCATCATGTTCAATAACCCTCTTACCCGCCGCATTGGAGTAGATGGTCTTGAGAAATGGGTGTTGACCCGATTTTGACCAAATAATTAAATGGTTTCCATTTGTGATAAATGGAATTAAATTATTTGTAAAAATTCTACTGTAGATGAGAATAGCATTTGGAATTTCTCAAAACCGATTCCGGATGAATGAGAAATTAATGCTAAAAGTTAGCCACTTAATACAAATAAATGGTATAGAAAATGGAAAATGTGGGGAAGGAGAGATGCTTCATCCCACATAGGAAAAAGGGGATAAAGTTGCACACTTAATATATCCCAAGTTGGACTAATGGTTTGGGCCCTTGAGGCACCCAAGTTTTTAAAGGGGTTAGAACCTACATGCTTGTGGGTTTGGTTCAAAGCACACGTGCGCGCGCGCGCCGCCGCCGCCCAGCCCGACCTGGGCGTGGGCTTGGGCTTCAAGGCCCTTATTCTTTTTGGACCAAAAACCTTTAAAATTAAATGTTTAATTAATTTTTGTAATTAATTAAATAGATTTAATTAATTTTCCTAATTAATTAGATGAGTTCAATGGGAAAGTTTCGGACCCGCGCACGGGCGAAAGCACGGGTCATGCTACCTGCCGAAGTCTTGCGCCTGCACGCACGGGCAGGAGCACGGCCGTGCGTCTGGGGCATGCTGGGTGCCGAACTTTTGCGCACCAGCGCACGGCCCGTGCGTCTGGTCGTGCTCCCCTGCGCAGGTGCGTCTGTTCTATGCAAAGGTGCATTTTCGAGCCTACAGACGTGATTTTCCGTACGGGCACTTCATTGCCTATATTTTTGAAGCCCCTGCAAATGAATTTATACACGGAAATCAGATAATCAACTGTTCATATTGCATTCAAGCATATTGCCTTACAATCCATTCAAAAGCTTGAAAGTTAAGAACAACTTGATGTTCGCTGTTGTTCCGGTTTTGTTGTGTTGCTAACCGGGACTGTTAAAAGTCGTTGTATCTTAGAGGCGAGCGCCAGAACTGTAAGCACTCGGTATATGGGACGTTTTCGTCTTGCGGAGACAGAATCTAATTCTAGCCTCGACTTAAGCCTATACACTATATCCTTGCCATTTTCATAAACAGAAACCATACACCAGATATATTTTTAACCAACAATCGCAAGACGAAAATTTTGTTTCTGTTGAAGACGATGGCATCCAATTCGATATATTTCACACCTATGGCTGTCGCTCCTGCTCATGGCGAGACGGCGAAGTTCTCCAGTGCCGACTTCAAGAGATGGCAACAGAAGATGCTGTTCTACGTGACGACTTTGGGTCTGTCTTGTTTCGTGAAGGAGGAACCCCCTGCCGTTGGTGATGAAGAATCCGACAATGAACGGAGAATCGCTATGATGCTTGGCATAACAGTGATTTCCTTTATCGGAATTATATTTTAAACGGACTAGACGATGCCCTCTACAACGTCTATAGTTCGTTCAAAACGTCCAAAGAGTTGTGGGACTCTTTGGAGAAGAAATATAAAATAGAAGATGCCGGTGCAAAGAAATTTGTAGTCGGTAAATTTCTGGATTATAAGATGGTTGACACCGAGACGGTGATTAGCCAAGTACAAGAAATACAGATCATACTTCACGACTTAGTGTCTGAAGGGATAATTCTGAGTGAGTCGTTCCAAGTGGCTACGATTATCGAAAAATTGCCACTTTCGTGGAAAGATTTTAAGAACTACCTCAAGCACAAACGTAAGAAAATGGGGCTTGAGGATTTGATAGTTTGACTTCGGATTGAGGAAGACAACCGGGATTCGGAATGGAAATCGGCAATTATGGGGGTATGATCATACTTTGTGGAACACCAGTGAGTTTCTGTTGCATTTTTAAATGTAACAGAAGGTGTTGCCAAAAGTATTGTAAACACCGAAACCACATTTGCATGAGGTGGTGTCGAAAGTGTTGTAACACTAAAGGCGATACCGTAACAAGTTGAATCAAGTCTTACTAAAAATGTGAAAACATCAAAGGTTACACACCTTGTAAAAGTTAGAGTTGTTGGAACTAAGATCTGAAATCTGGTAGAACGAGATTCTAACTGGATTGTCAGGACAATGTTCTAACAAAATAAAATAAAAAATGGCCGAGAGCCATAAGAATTCTAGATGATCTTGTGTTAAACAAGATATCAGAAGTTGAAAAGGGAGCTTTACTTTTTAGCAAACCACATAAAGGAGATTGCCTTGAAATATTGGGGTGCTTTGGAAAAAGTAGAAGCGCCGAATGAAATAAATTCAGCATTAATGATATAAGTGATGGTACGATCACTAAAACAAGAAATGTTGTATTTATTAAAGGTATCCTTTCTTGGAAAGGAAAGAGGTAAGTCTAGATGTTTTTGTCATAGACATAATACCAATAAAGAGTTAATTTCGAAATGGGGTTATTTCGGTTGACTACGTGAAGTCAAAGGAAAACCTTGCGGATCCGTTTACAAAAGGTATAAATCGAGATCAATCGTATAAATGTTAAGGGAATGAGTTTAAAATCCACAACATAAAGAATGTTCATAGCGGTAACCCAACCTTGTGAATTGGAGATCCCAAGACATTGGTTCAATGGGACAACTAAGTTATGAATGTTCAGCTGAACACTTGAAAAATGTGTTAGCTCATTTTCGATACATCCAAGTGAATGTAAACCTGCTTTGAATGTGGTGAGTTTAAGTTTAAGACTTTGAATGATTCCTATACCGAAAGGTGGAGTATTGCAGGATACTCTTCAATAGGAGACCACCTATATAAGTGAGAAGTAATGGCCTCTTTGAAAGAAACACTTATGAATCTAAGATATGGTCCGGTAGAAATGGACACAACATGAGAACAACAAGTGTTAGAGTTGTTATTGTGTAAGTATTGTTGTCTTGGTTTACACGAACGGCTGAGTAGTTCAAGACATCGCGAACTAGCGGCCCAAGAACTCCGATAGTATTTTACTAAGGAAGGTTCAAAGCAACAAGCTACCTATCCTCGATGCAATACCGATTCGCCGAGACTTTCAAGCGTTTAATCGCATACACGCATGCATTAATTTCATTCATGTGGGGATTGTTGGAAATTTGGTCTTGAGAAATGGGTGTTGACCCGATTTTGACCAAATAATTAAGTGGTTTCCATTTGTGATAGATGAAATTAAATTATTTGTAAAAATTCTACTAAGAGAGTAGATGAGAATAGCATTTGGAATTTCTCAAACCGACTAGGGTGAATGAAAAATTAATGCTAGAAATTAGCCACTTAATACAAATAAATGGTATGAAAATGGAAAATGTGGGGAAGGAGAGATGCTCCATCCCACATACGAAAAATGGGATAAAGTTGCACACTTAATATATCCCAAGTTGGACTAATGGGTTTGGGCCCTTGGGGGCACCCAAGTTTTTAAAGGGGTGAGGACCTACATGCTTGTGGGTTTGGTTCAAAGCACACGCGCGCGCCGCCGCCGGCCAGCTGGCTCGGCTCGGCCCGGGACCGGGTCGTGGGCCTGGGCATGGGCTTGGGCTTAGGCTTCAAGGCCCTTATTCTTTTTGGACCAAAAACCTTTAAAATTAAATGTTTAATTAATTTTTGTAATTAATTAAATAGATTTAATTAATTTTCGTAATTAATTAAATGAGTTCAACGGGTAAGTTTCGGACCCGCCAAGACGGGCGGAAGCACGGCCCGTGCGGTCGGGTCGTGATGAGAATCCATCTACGAAGGATCCGGGCAACACCAAATGCAAGTTATCTCGAGTTCTTGAAGACTATGTAATTGAGTTTTTGAGTTCTTGTATTTGTTTATCATAGATTAGGTGTTATTTTCGTTATTTTGAGTCATTTGAGTGGCCAAGTTGATGTTATAGGCCAAGTATATTGAGTTTAGAGTCATATTAGTTAATCATATGTCGAAAGGAAGCATTGGCGGTCGAACAACAAGAGGATTCCTTAAAAAAACGTCCAAAGCGCCAACAATTTTCAAAGATGGCGGGGTTTAGTGTTTGGGCCATAACGTTCTCTACAAAATTGGTATTGGGCTGATTCAAGTTGCTATGGAAAGCTAAGAGAAAAGGCTACAACCTTTATGAAGACTCCATGAACAAATTCTAAAATCTCGGACGCGTATTGTCACCCACACGCGAATATTGACTGCGATTGTGTTTCCTTTTTGGGTTTTGGACTTATTTTCCTTTCTAGTTTGTTTAGGGTTTGCTTTAAGTCGTCTATATAAGGCAAACACTTTTTTATTTTTCATAACAACTTTGATTATTGAATATTGAATTGAGATTATTCTCTCCAACCCTTTGGGTTTTTCCAAGAGTTTCAAGATTGTTCATCTTGTTGCGAATTTCGACTTATCAAACAAACTTCCGCATTTGTTTGTGGCATCTACGCATACCGAGGTTCTTGCTTTGCTAAGCAACGGGTCGAGGTTTCCACCATCTTTAACCGAACTAGTGAAGATCTTGGGTTAACAACATATTGTTGTTGGGTCGTATGCACAGTCGTTGCTGCGGTTCACATCAGTTGGTATCAGAGCCATCTAGCAAGGTTAAGTCTATCCTTGTTTTTCTTTTATCTTTGTTACTTCCCAGATTTTCTTATAAACTCTAGTTCTTCAAGGGTAACCAAAAAAAAATCGAAATAAAAAAAAAAATTCGAAAGTTGCACAGAAAATCAGCGGGTAAAAAAAAATCATAATCCACATGCCAAAAAAAAGGAAAAAAGTCGAAAATTCTGGAAAATCAAACCCTAGTCTTCAAATTTCATCTTATCGAGATCCGTTGTTTGTTTGGAGATTGTGAGTTGAGTGATACACGAGCGTATACACGTGAGGGAGTGATTTCAACATGTCCGAGGAAAAACGACAACCAGCAGATTTGGGTAACAAGTTGGATATGGAGGCACTTGCAAGCCTCATGAAGAAAGTAATGATCGAAACATACGGGGATCCCAGGGAAGCGCCGAAAATAGAGGAGCCTGCTACTAGGGCGCGGAGGCCTAGGAGGTTCGAATTGGAGGAGTGGGCAGATGAGATTGATGATTTTGATTCCGAAAGGGAGCAAAATTACAATCTGGGCAGAGGTCGGCGCGGAAATAGGGGTGATAGGGGACGTGAGGATGGCAACTTGAGTAACATCAAAATGCAAATCCCCTCGTTCCAGGGAAAGAGTGATTCGGACGCTTATTTGGATTGGGAGAGGAAAATCGAGAATGTGTTTGATTGCCAAAACTATTCCGAGTTGAAAAAGGTGAAATTGGCGTCAACCGAATTCTCGGATTATGCAAGTGTGTGGTGGGATCAATTAATGGTCTCAAGGAGGAGAAGCGGCGAGCGGCTCGTTTCCACATGGGAGGAGATGAGGAGTTTGATGCGACGTCGTTTTGTACCAAATCATTATTACAGAGGCGTCTATCAAAGGTTGCACAGGTTGACACAGGGGTCGAGAAGCGTAGAGGATTATCATAAGGAGATGGAGATGTTGATGGCAAGGGCTAACATAGAGGAGGACCAGGAGGTTACGATGGCGAGGTTCATTGTCGGATTAAATACTCCTATAGCAGATGCCGTCGACTTACATCATTGTGTCGATCTTGAGGAGATGGTGCACATGGCGGTGAAAATTGAGCAGCAGCTCAAGAGGAAGGGATTTACACGGCAAAATCCCAACACTAGCACCAGTACTTGGGGTTCGAATACTCCTGCGATGGATGATGCACGTTTTTCACAACAGCCCAAAGTTGTGGAGAACAAGACAGACTCGGACAAGACAAAACCATCAGGTAAATTTGATCCTTCTACTTCACGCACTAGGGACATTGAGTGTTTTAAATGTCATGGGAGGGGTCATAGAGCTAGCGAATGTCCGAATAGAAGAGTGATTGTGATTCGGGCTAATGGTGATGTAGAGTCTGAAAGTGAGGATGATCATGATAATCCGGAATTGGAGGAGGGTCTAGAGGTAGTTAAGCCAGTGAAGGGCGATGTGTTATCACTAGTGTCGCGTAGAGTTTTGAATATGCAACCAAAGTTAATTGATCATGAGCAGCGAGAAAATATTTTTCACACTAGATGCTTAGTTAAGGATAAGGTGTGTAGTATGATCATTGATGGAGGTAGTTGTACAAACGTGGCTAGTGAGAAATTGATGGAGAAGTTGGAGATTCCTACACTTGAACATCCAGAACCGTATACACTACAATGGTTCAATAATTGTGATGGGGTACGAGTTAATAAAAGAGTGTTGGTGTCTTTTGAAATTGGGGGTTATAAGGATGATATATTATGTGATGTGGTGTCAATGCGGGCTTGTCAATCTTGTTGGGTAGGCCATGGCAGTTTGATAGGCGAGTTGTGCATGATGGATATACTAATTGCTATACTTTTGAGCATGAGCGAAGAAAGTTCATACTTTCATCTCTTACACCTGCAGAAATTTATGATGATCATGTGACGATGAGAGTTTGCAAGTCAAAAGAAAAAGAGTGTTCGGCAAGTGAGCAAAAGAAAGAAATAAAAGCCGAGAAAAATGAGAGTTTGAGTGAAAATAAAAATAGAGAGCTTGAGAGTTTGGCCAAGGGTAGTTGTGAGATTCGGGAGATGGCCAAGAAAAAGGAGAGTACAAATTTTGAGTGAGCCAAAAATATGGGGGGAAAGGCCAATGAGGTAAAACAAGAGAGAAAATTTGTGCTTATGATTAAGAAGAGAGACATTAGGCGAGAGTTTTTGAATGCTAACATATTTGATAATGTTTTTCCTAGTCCTATTGTTTCTCATGTGCATGGATTTGGTCCACCGGATGAATGTGCGTGCCGTTTCACATTTGATCCGGGTGCATTGATATAATTGTTCAAACCTTTGGGGTCCAACGTTTGGATTCGAGGACGAATCCCTTTCAAGAGGAGGGGAATGATGATAATCCATCTACGAAGGATCCGGGCAACACCAAATGCAAGTTATCTCGAGTTCTTGAAGACTATGTAATTGAGTTCTTGAGTTCTTGTATTTGTTTATCATAGATTATGTGTTATTTTCGTTATTTTGAGTCATTTGAGTGGTCAAGTTGATGTTATAGGCCAAGTATATTGCGTTTAGAGTCATATTAGTTAATCATATGTCGAAAGAAAGCATTGACGGTCGAATGACAGAAGAGGATTCCTAAAAAAACGTCCAAGCGCGTCAACAATTTTCAAGATGGCGGTGGTTTAGTATTTGGGCCATAACTTTCTCTAAAAAATTGGTATTGGGCTGATTCAAGTTGCTATGGAAAGCTAAGAGAAAGGGCTACAACTTTTATGAAGACTCCAGGAACAAATTCTAAAATCCCGGACGCGTATTGTCACCCACACGCGAATATTGACTACTATTGAGTTTCCTTTTTGGGTTTTGGACTTATTTTCCTTTCTAGTTTGTTTAGGGTTTGCTTTGAGTCGCCTATATAAGGCAAACACTTGTTTATTTTTCATAACAACTTTGATTATTGAATATTGAATTGAGATTATTCTCTCCAACCCTTTGGGTTTTTCCAAGAGCTTCAAGATTATTCATCTTGTTGCGAATTTCGACTTATCAAACAAACTTCCGCATTTGTTTGTGGCGTCTACGCATACTGAGGTTCTTGCTTTGCTAAGCAAGGGGTCGAGGTTTCCACCATCTTTAACCGAACTAGTGAATATCTTAGGTTAACAACATATTGTTGTTAGGTCGTATGCACGATCGTTCTTTGCGGTTCACATCAGTCGTCTTTACTGCCGAAGTCTTGCGCTGCACGCACGCACAGCAGTGAGCACGACCGTCGTCTCGGGCGCGCCTGGGTGCCCAACTTTTTGCGCCAAACAAGATGGGCAGGCACGCGCACGGCCCGTGCGTTTGGTTGTGCTCTCCTGCGCAGGTGCGTCTGTTCAGTGCAAAGGTGCATTTTCGAGCCTACAGACGCGATTTTCCGTACGGGCACTTCATTGCCTATATTTTTGAAGCCCCTGTAGATGAATTTATATACGAAAATCAGATAATCAACTGGTTATATTGCATTCAAGCATATTGCCTTACAATCCATTCAAAAGCTTGAAAGTTAAGAACAACTTGGTGTTCGCTGTTGTTCCGGTTTTGTTGTGCTGCTAACCGGGACTGTTAAAAGTCGTTGTATCTTAGAGGCGAGCGCCGAAACCGTAAGCACTCGGTATACGGGGCGTTTTCGTCTTGCGGAGACAGAATCTAATTCTATACACTATATCCTTGCCATTTTCATAAACAAAAACCATACACCAGATATATTTTTAACCAACAGAATTAATGTGTGGCATATCATTACGAAGCTGATCCTGTATTTGGTTTGCCTCCATTGCTAGCTTCAAGTAAATTACCAGTAAACCCATCCCCTTCAAGAGCATCATCACTCGGGAAAACATCGAATTTATTCCCATTTTCCTCCTCATCCATCTCTTCCTCTTGTTCCTTCTCCTCATGATCAATGTCCTCTCAATTTTCAACATCCATCATCTCCAGATCCTCTGTTCCTTCTTCTTTCGCACTATCCTGCCCAAGTGTCAGCTCAGTGCTCGGTCCCTCCATTAAACAATCCTTCACATCCCCCTCATTAACTTCTTCATAATCTTCCTCCCTCAATTTCATCAAGTGCTGCAAATGTGATGCATAGTAACATTCTTTCAACTGGCCCCATTGCTTCAATTCCATCTCCACCATAAACCAAAGCAAACCAATCAGTCACCTCGTTCGGCATACTAGCTAGGGTTTCTTGCTCTTGCCCTTCGTCTATTTCCTCGCCGTTTTCGTCGTCGTCCGGGCTGTTGTCTCCCGGATCGAGAATGGGCTGCGTTGTAAGGGTGTTTCCTGGGTCGGATTTTGGTAGGCTGATTTGTGGTTTCTTGGTTCAGGGACATGGAACCTTCACATACGACGTCGGATTCATGGATGCTGCAGGGGTTGTGGCCTTGTGGGGAAGGCGATGAACCCAAGTTTAAAAATATTGTTACTTTGCCATGTATTATACAATTCAAATATTAATTACAAAGTAAGTTCAAGTAAACATGCGTAATTTATATTTCATATATTGAAATGGAAAGTATTTAGAATTGTCTAAATGGACATTTCAAAATTCAAATCATTCTTTCTCTACCATCAATATAAAAGCACGAGCCATTGTTGTATGATTGAAGCCTCAGAGGCCCAGATCCATTGTTTTGCCAGTTAACGTTGATAGTGCTTTATAATTTCATTTTGGACAGACAGATCAATTGCAGCAAAGTTGCGCCTTATAAGACCCATTTCTAATGGGCTACTCATCCAAAGTATTAGACATTACAATTAGTTTAATAAAAATTAAATAATGTATAAGCATTATAATTTTTTAGTTGATAACCATGTCATTCTAAATATACATGTATATATACACACACGTATGAACCAGACGTCATAGGCCATCTAAATTTAATTTTAATAATTTGTTTGTCAATTTGCTCGTGCTTTTTTTTTTCTTTTCCATGAGGGAAATGGGCCTTATTAGACTCAACTTTGCTGACAATGAATTGCCCTAAATGAAATTATAAGGCAATATCCTATTCAACTGCATTAGGCCCAACTGAAATATTGATGGCAGAACAATGGATCCGACCTCTTCAATAACAAAGTTCAATCTTGCCCATTTTCAACAAATGGAGCTCAGTTTAATTTTTGACAGATTTAAATGGATCTTAATTTCCAAGCTAACGTCAAACTATCTTTAGTTCATTTACAAATAAAGAAAACCCAAAAAGAAGCCGGTCCATAATGGCTTAGCTCTCATTTATTTTACATTTGTGGTTCATTTTATATTTTCAATATATTTAAAGTAAAAAATCACTAGAGTTTTATGTTAGAAAGAAAATGTATTTGGACTGTATGGAAATATTAATTATATACGTGTACATGTTAACAAGCGTTTGGTTTATAAATTTCTATGCGATATGATGTTTTTCGACAATGTATTAGTTTATGATATCTTCAAAAGAATAACTTGTATGTGACAATGTATTAGTTTATTGCTAGTTGAATTGATTAATAAAATTATTTTTCTTGTCAAAAAAAAAAAAATTGCCAAAACATATTTTTATGCGTTAAATGTGTCTGGCTAGTTGAACCTCCTGGGCCGAGTCAAAGTAGGCTTGATCCAGTTTGAGCTTATAAAAATGTAGTCTATTCTAGCCCTATTATCGGGCCGAGCTGAAAATTGTGGATTCCATAACCTTTTTTTTCTAATTATTATGTCAAACCAATATCATGTAGATAGAAAATTACTAATTTTCTTTATGAATTTTAATTATTTTCTGTTGATAGCCGAGTAGACATGAGAAAGATTAAGACCGACCTGCCAAGTCCGTTGAGCAGAGAAGGATCCTTCTAAAAAGAACTCCACAAGATGAATTGGAAAAATCGACGACGACCGAGATGAAGTGGCAGACAAACATGTCACATGTAAATCCAATGCCAACACAACAAGACAAATAGTAAAATATTGTTGTGAACCATGCAACCCATGCAAAATAAGGAGATGACAAGTGTTTCACTCAAGATTTGATGTAATATTACCTCTCACTAATTATATTAGTATAAATAGACCTCATTTTAGTAAGGAAAACACTTTTGGGCAGCAATAATAAATGCTCTGTAATTAATACAACTTGCTGGTAATTGACTAGAGTTCGAGCTCAATTTTTTCAATAAAATACATTTTAATTCCAGTCCTTGGCCTATTTATAGTTATATTATTGTCTTATTTTAAATCCAAATCATCACGAAACGCGTCGTTGACCGAAACGGACGTCAATGTTTTTCAAATTAGTAAAACATCTTTATTCTAATCAAACATCATTGATATCAATCCAATTTGACAAAATAAGAATTATAAGCCTGAAAATGGCAGCTATAGACCTAGGTTGTTTTCAAAACCTTAAAACTAAAAATAAGTGGGATTTCTGAATTCTTGTTAAAAGTGAGTAAAATAAATAACAGTGAAAATATGGGAAAATTCCAATGCAATGAACAAACGACCTCTAGGAGGTTTCAAAGGTTCAAAAGGGTTTGTATGTAGGTCCCGAATGGGCTGTTTGTTGGTCCAATTTTAGAATATGTCCTCATTCAGAAATCATGCATTTGCTCCCTCTAAGTTCTAAGCCTGGAGAAGAAAATAGAATAATACTACGTATTACCTCTTAATTTTATGACCTTTCTTTTTCAAACCTCCTTCGATTTTGCTAGGAGAGTATTGAAATAAGTTCACTTGGTTGGATTTAAACAATCAGTATTTTCCATAACAATATCTCTCATTTTGAAACGCGGAACGAAAAAAAAAAAAAAAAGTAAAATCTAACTAGTGATAAATACTACTTAGCCTAATTGCAAAATTGGTCCTATAAAAGTTTTCAATCGATAGGAGTTTTATTGTTGTAGTACTTTAATCCTCTAAATATTTGTTTTGTAATTATTTTAGGGTGGTTTTATTCTCTTTTCCAAAACTTATCTACGTTATTAACGTATTTAAGATTACTTTGTGTGCATTATTTATTTTCGTTACGCTTCCGCCTGCATCAGTCTTGTACCTAAGGGGTTAGCAATTTTAGTCCTATATATATTTTAGGTAACAATTTTGATCCCGTAAGATTTTAATTTTGTGCAATTTTGATCAATAAGTTCTAATTTGGTCCGGTAAGTTCTGATTATGTGCAATTTTGGTCCCAATGAGTGTTCTAATATTTCATTTGTTCCCACAATATCTCTGTTTTTACTTTTTAGCCAAAATACCCAAAATATCTATAACCTTAAAAAAGTTCTAGGACTAGAATTGTTATTTCAATTAAATAGTAGAATCGTCTAAGACCGAAACTGCAACATCATGAAGTTACAAAACTAAGATTGTCAATCCCTAGGACTAAATTGCAATTAAGTCAATACTACTCCTTTCACTAATCAATATAGCATCAATAATAGAGATTGCTAATCAATATAGCATCAAGAACTAATTAGCAACCTGCAGTTAGCAATAAACCCATGAACCTTTAAAACTTACCAACAAGTTATCTCATAAATCCGATCGAAAAAAATAAAAAATAAAAAAACAACTTATCTCGTAAATAAACAATCATGAGACAATTAAATAGACATACAAAAATAAAACTCAAATCCAACCGTAGAATCTTGAAGCCTCAAGACGAGAGCATGTTATTAATTTTTGTACGTGTGTATAATCATCATGAGTGTGCGTTTTTGAGTCATGGGTCATGACCCTTGTTCTTGTCTTCTTGATACAATCTTAATTGACAATTTGGCACTTCAGAAACCTTTGGGCCAAAATAATTTTAATCCCCATTACCTATGTATGATCTCACTGAATTAGTGCTATGTACTGTGACACTTTTCTTTTTATATATGGTTGAATCTATGTTGTTGCACACTAAATTAAGTCATGGTGTATTAAAGGTTGTAGGATAGCCTTTGTATGGCTCAATTAATCCCATATACACATCATATAATTGGCCAAACATAGCATTATGGTTAGGCCAGGACCCCATTTGCAGAACTATGGACCTATTTTTATTGTTATTATATCTTAAGCATGAATAGTGCACAATATTTTACAAAGGGTGTTATGGGTTGTTAGGTTTTGAGAAGCAAGTGCATTAATAGACCCACCAAATTATATTACATTCTATCATACCTTTGGATTTTGGAACACCCTTTTATAATATTATTTTAGTTTTATCGTTATAGTGTGATTAAATTATTATTTTGTTTTTTAGTCAGAAATATAGATCATCCAGATTTAATTTGCGAAAATTTCTAGTCGAATTTGAGAGAAAAAGAGAGGAATGCATCTATACATCCACCTCTACGTACATGCGGATGGATCCATGTCCGTTATCAGTTTCGTTCTAAATTTATATAAGAAAAATAATTTGTATAAATATTTTCAATTATATTTCTTTAAACAATTAATGTCATTCGATATTCATGTAATTTTTTGTCAGCAACTTTTTTTTTTTTTTTTTTTTAGGAAGTCAGCAACTTGTATCAATATCAACCACATTTTGTCTCTATTGTTCCCATTTTCATTTTTAGTTGTTTGTGTGTGTAGCTATAAGTAAAGTCGCTATCAATATTTCAAAAAAGCCTCCACTAAAGAGTAGCTTTAGCTTTTCACTTATATTAGCCCTTAACACATCTAAATGCATTTCAATGCTCCCCACTTACAAGTGTGGTTCATATTGTGTTTTCTTCCTTTCTTTTTTCTTCATAATCCAATAAAGAAAAAATAAACAAATAAATAATAATTAACACCCACCTTATGTATGCATGAAGATCAAAAAATTTCTCATTGCCTATGATATATAACATGATGTAATGCCCACTTGTTATTGTCCCTTCAAAGTTTAGGTCAAAATATTATTAGTTTTGTTAGAGCTTTCTCAATGTATCTCCTGTGCATGTCAATGTGGAAAGAATCCATAATTATAAGCCCAGATTCTTGCTTCCTGACGTAAATTAGACCCACTCACATTTATATATATTTATTTCTTTATTTTTAATGTATAAATATATATGAGACAATTACCTAAATATGATCTAACTTATGTATTAATTTGTCCTCCGAAGTCGAGAGCATTTATACTTGAACAAAAACAGTTAATAAAAAATAATTTCTAGAAGTTCCTTTTTCTCCATATTTGGAATCAAAAATCGTTTTCGATAAAATATTCAATTGTTAGAGCTCCAACTTGATCTTGGACAAGCTAGCTTATTTATTTATTCTCAAGAAAAATCGAAAAGAATGAAATATTTGACAAAGTATCAATAAATACAAGTACTACAGTGGTGTGATAGAAAAAATATAAAAATATTGAAATCCTACAAGAACCCTGGACATAGATTTGATTAGACAAGAGCAATGTTCAAATTAGCAACTGGGCTCAAGTAGACCACTTGTTCAAGAAAACAAATGTAGAGATTATCTCAACTAGTACAAAAGGTTGGGTGATGCGATGCTCGCTTCGCTAGTATCCGTAGTGTGGAGGTTCGAATCCACTTGGTAACATATTGGAGGAGGATTCCTTGTGTGATGACTCCATATAAACAATTCGGGACCCTGACTCATTGAGACATATCTCGCGATTCACATCCTCTAAGAAACTCTAGGGCGGAGCAGTGGGGCCGTTCATCATTTAAGAAAATGTAGAGATTATGACAATCATATTAATTGGCAATGCTAGGCAAAGAAAGTATACCAATATTTCCAACAGGATAAGCCTCCAAAAACGAAAATATGCACACCAATTTTCCTTCTTTGTACATGTGTGTGTGTGTGTGTGCAGCGTGTTCAATATGTCTGATGATAGTAATTAAGATTCCAACTTTGTCCGTTGAAAGTACTTGATATCAGCCTTTTCCATTGGTGTTTTTCCTTTTTTTTCCTTCCTTTTTTATGGTTTTGAATTATTTTCTGAGTATATACTTTTGATAAGAAAAAATGAAAGCAAAGATTGTTTGACATATTAATGTTCTTTCAGATAAGAATATATATCAATTTTAAATATTTTATGGAAATAATACACCAAAAAAAAAGAACAAATAAAATAGACTCCTAATTAATTATAGCCATACATCAGAATGAAACCAACAAAAGAATAATCACTTTTCTAGTTAAATATTGAAGGTCCAAACATAATATAAAGTGTGTGCTGAACATCTATTCTTACCTAATTGGGAGTTGCAATTTGCAAAGAGGAGAAGAGGCACAATTGGTGCTTGTGAGCACGAGAAGAATGTAGAACAGTGTATTAGTGAGAGAAATGATGGAAAAATTAAATGATTGCAACAATTAAGATTTGTTTGTTCTCATAATCAGGTCTATTAACTTTTTTTTTCTTTTTAACTTCATAATTTAATTGGTAAAAGGGTAGTGGTGGGAAGTGTGTGTTAGGTATCACAGGATCATTTTGAAACTAAATGGATGAATTTGAGAGAAAATACCAATTCTATTTCATACAAGAATAGATTTACAGGAAGATTTACAAACTCACAAAAACTCTCAAAAACTCACTCAATCTCTCAACGATTGATTTTGATCACTCTCAAGGATCTCTATACTCTGTGATATTCACTCACGGGGGGATGATTACAACTAAAGAATGAAGCACCTATTTATAGATGGATGTGGAAGGGGTAGGTGGTTGAAGCTTCAACAATAGTGGGCTTGTTGGGAAGCTTCATACTTTCCTTGTCAAAGTTGATTACCAACTCTTCAAAGATGGATGGCTTCAGATGGAGAATGTGGTCGAAACCTAAATTGAATTCTTCAATTCTCCCCTCCACCATATCCAGGAATAAGCATCCCGCTATGTCTCTCGCATAGCTCAAGCTTTTTCTCGTGTAACCACCTTCGTCAACATGTCGATGGATTCTCCTTTGTGTGGATCTTAACGAGTTTCAACTGTTGTCGTTCTATCGTCTCGTATCCAATGATATCGAATGTCAATATGTTTTGTACGGGAATGGTACATGGAGTTCTTGCTCAAGTCCAAAGCACTGATCACAATGTACCTTGTAATCTTTTTGCTTAATTCCAAGTTCTTGGAGATAACACTTTAGCCACAACATTTCTTTACCAAACTTTAGCGGCAACAATATACTCGCTTCTCGTTTGTGGATAAAGCAACACACTTCGCGATCTTAATCGCCATGAAACAGCTCTCCCGCAAAAGTGTAGAGAAATCAAGTTGATTTTTTCATGTCAAGATCTCCTACCATATCCGCAGATCAGATAGCCCTCCAAGATCGGATCGGCTCCCCGTAACAAAGACATATTTTCAACGTACCCTTCAAGTACCGAGAATCCATTTCGCGCCTCCCAATGCTCCTTTTCAGGGGTTAGAGAGAAAATGACTCATGTTCCCATGCGTGAGCAATATCGGACTCGTACACACCATTGCATAAATTAGACTTCCAATCTTTGAAGAATATGGTACCGATGACATTTCCCGATCTCTTCCTTGGATGAGGGACATGCACTCTCGCTCAACTTGAAATGATTGGCTAATGGAATGCTTTCTTTGGTTTGGCGTTGTTCATATTGAACCTCTCGAGCACTCGCTCAATATACTTCTCCCGAGATAGACATAACCTCCGGTTCTTTCTGTCTCGAACTATCTCGCATTCCTAAAATGCTGTTGAGCTAGGTCCTAAGTCTTTCATGTCAAAAGACTTCAACAGATTCTTTCTTGGTGATGACTAATCTTCGTTGTATCTTTTCCCACGAGAATATCGTCTACGTATAGTAAAAGAACAACGAAATTTCCATCTGCAAACTTTTGAATGTAAACACATTCATCCGCATTAGTCTTCTTGTAGCCTTGACTCACCATACACGAGTCAAATTTTGTGTACCACTGCGCTTGGTGCCTGCTTCAGGACCGTACAAGCTCTTATTCAAACTTTTGCAAACGAGATTATCACCGAAATCTCAAAACCTTCCTCGCTGCTCCATGTAGATCCCTTCTTTGAGATCTCCGTGAAGAAATGCTATCTTCACATCCATTTGTTCAAGCTCCAAGTTCATACTTGCTACTAAACCAAGAATAACTCTAATTGATGTCATCTTGACCATGGTGAAAAATCTCATCAAAGTCGATTCCCTTTTTTCATTGGAATCCTTGACTACCAAGCGAGCTTTGTGTTTCACCACTTTTCCGCCGCCATCTTTCTTCGCCTTGAACACCCATTTGTTTCTCAAAGTGCCTTCTTCCCTTTCGGTAGTTCTACGATCTCATAAGTGTGATTCTTTCCGCAGAGATTCCATTTCATCATGCATTGCTTGCGGCCATTTTTCTTTGTCCTTATGAGATCTCGCTTCTTGGAAACTCTCCTAAGGTTCTCCATCTTGCAGAAGCAAAAGGTAATCGGATTCGGAATATCTCCTAGATGGAATCGGCCCTCGCTCGCACCTACGAACTCACGGAACAATGAGGAGATCCACCATCATCCTGGCTTACGATCGATGGTATAGGTACATTTGGCGTAGCGGGTTGTGGCTCCCCGCTCAACACCTTCTTCTACCTCCTCATATTCTCGCTTCTAGTATATCTTCCGGCACTACGTCATCGTCTCTCACGAGTAGTTAAGTGCCGCATCCGAGATTTGAGCATCAATATTTGACTTCCGAGACATTGTGGGCTTTTCAATATCTTCTATTGTCTTACTTTCATGGAACACTACGCCCCTACTTCGATCACCTTCTTCTCCTTTGGATCCCATAACCTATATCCAAATTCTTCATCTCCATAGCCAATGAAAATTCATGGAGTGGTCCTTGAATCAAGCTTCATGTCTCGAGCTCTTTGGATACATGTGCATATGTTAAACATCCAAATACTCTCAAGTGGGAGTATGATGGATCCTTCCTGCACTACGTTTCTGGAACTTCAAAATTCAAAATGGTACCGATGGTGATCTCTGCTGATCGGTAGCAAGCAACTCGAGTGCTTCCCCAGAATGGCTTTGGCAGCTTAGCCATATATGAGCATGCTCCAACACGTTCCATGATTGTCCGGTTTATTCTTTCGGCGACATCGTTATGTTGAGGGTGCGTGGGACTGTCTTCTCATGTCGAATGGCATATGTTTTGCAATAGGCATCAAACACTTTAAAAGTATTCGCCTCCATTATCCGATCGAAGACACTTTAGCTTTTTCCCGTTTCACGTTCTACCATGACATGAAATAATTTGAAATATTCAAACACCGATCTTTTGTCTTCGTGAAATACACCCACAACTTTTGAGAAACATCATCAATAAATGTCGAAAATATTTGTTACCGCCTAGTGATTCAACCTCCAAGGGACCGCAAACATCAGAGTGCACCAAACTGAGCAACTCTGATCTTCTCGTTAAAGAGGAACTAAACGAGACTCTTTGTTGCTTACCAAATAGACAATGATTGCAAGGATCCAGTGCAGCCTTCCTTGTCAACATTGATAAGCTCCTTCTTTATCGGGGTAGACAACTCTTTCTCACTCATGTGACCGAGTCTCTGGTGCCACAAATTTTGAGAAGTCTCTTTCTCAAAGAACGTTGAGGCTATCTCGTACATATTTTCACATGAGTCTTGTACAACGTGCCACAAATGTGTCCTCGAGAAACTATCATAGTGCCTCTTGACAACTTCCATGTGCCTTTGGTGAAATGATTATCATAGCCCTGTTTGTCCAGGGCAATTCCCGAAAAGAGATTCACCAAGATCGGCACATGTCCGACATCCTTCCAAGTGATTGTACTCCGACATTTTTCTTTATCTCGTATATCACCAATTCCTACAATTAGGAGGAACTCGAATTTCCCATCTTCACCGCTCCAAAGTCACCGACTTTGTATGTTGTGAAGTAGTCCTGTGAGGAGTTACGTGGTAAGACGCCGCAAAGATCTACCACCCATTCTCAGATCTTCTCTTGAGATGTGAAGGCATGTCTCATCATGGGTTGAACAGCGCTACATCTCTAGGAATGATGGCTAGCGTTTCTCCACCCTTTTTCTTTGGTTGGGAACCGCTCGACCTTGCTCCTCTAGCCATTTATAGCGCTTCTTCTTCATATGACCCTCTATTCCCAAGTGATGACATTTATATGTTGGTTTCCCGCCATTAGTGGATCTTCCCCTACTTTTGCCTCTCCCTTTGCCTCTACTACTTCGTTGTTGCTTCGATCTTTGTCTCCCTCGATTTTTTTGTCACAAGGGCATGGGTCCGATCCGTGCCCATGTCTTTCTTTCCGCCTCTTCATTGAATACGGTATCCTTAACCATAGACATGGTAAGTTTGCTTTTCGGGGACGAATTGCCGAGAGAAACAACTAGTGTTTCCTGCCTATCGGGAAGTGAAATGAGAAGTAGGAGAGCCTCGCATTTCATCTCCAAGTGGCATCCCTGCATGACGATAATTGGTTTACCAAGCTCGGAACTCACTAGTATGCTCGGCGAATCAAGTTCCATTTTTCACTTCATGTTGACTAACCGCCTCATCAACAGGGCCTTATTCCGAGCAAGTGTTGGCCTGGTACATGTCCTCCAAACCTTCGCCGCAGCAGGGCATATGCGTCCGTCTCCCGTGCGACATGGTGAAAGACACTATGGTCAATCCATTGCCGGATCCGACCAATAGATTTTTTATTCGACTTCTTCCACTCTATTGACTTGGAAGATCGGGATTAACACCCTTTAGCTCTATGGGATCGAACAAATCTTTACAATTGAGTAGATCTTCCATCCTGGGGTTTCCATAACGTGTACTTGGTAGCATTGAGCATAATCATAGCTCCGGAAGATGATGTTGACTCATCCGTGGCCATTTTCACCTTCCAACAATTAGTTGACAAAGATAGAGATTGAATCTCACGAAACGGAGTATCTTTGTCACGTCGGAATGGTCAAAAATGGTGGAATAGACACTTTGGGGTTAAAATTTCAATTTCTGAAAAATTTGGGTTTGATCTGCAATTTTCTGAAAATATAGGGACCAAACTGAAATATCAAGAAGTTCAGGGGCTAATCTGTAATTTTTGAAAGTTCAGGGGACCGTAATGAAATTTCAGAAAAGCTGGGAATCAAAATGAAATTTCCAGAAAGTATAGGGGTAAAAAATAAAAAATATAAAACTCAGGGACTGATTTGTAAATAACAGGAAATTTGCATGGAGAGGTTATTGTTCATCGTCTTCCTCAGAGTTCGCAGCTCGCTACGCTGCGGCCGTCCGACATCCGTTTTTGATCCGAAAACACGTACGGACTCGTGATCGACGAGAGGAATCCAATGGAATGCTGAAAAATGAGTTTTTACAAACTTAATAAAACTCGAATTTTCTAGACTCTGCAACTTTCTTTGGGAGCACTGACGAGGCTCGATACCACTTGTTAGGTATCACATGATCATTTTGAAACTAAATGGATGAATTTGAGAGAAAATACCAATTCTATTTCACACAAGAATATATTTACGGGGAGATTTACAAACTCACAAAAACTCTCAAAAACTCACTCAATCTCTCAAGGATTGATTTTGATCACTCTTAGGGA
Source organism: Rehmannia glutinosa (assembly GCA_016081115.2). Classification (NCBI taxonomy): domain Eukaryota; kingdom Viridiplantae; phylum Streptophyta; class Magnoliopsida; order Lamiales; family Orobanchaceae; genus Rehmannia; species Rehmannia glutinosa. The sequence continues at coordinate 52,422 of JABTTQ020000590.1, forward strand.
TCTCTATACTCTGTGATATTCACTCACAAGGGATGATTACAATCAAGAATGAAGCACCTATTTATAGATGGATGTGGAAGGGGTAGGTGGTTGAAGCTTCAACAATGGTGGGCTTGTTGGGAAGCTTTTCCTTGTCAAAGTTGATCACCAACTCTTCAAAGATGGATGGCTTCTAGATGGAGGATGTGGTGGAAACCTAAATTGAATTCTTGAGTGTGGGGATCCAACTACGCCTATATCATAGTAAAATTAAATGAGATAATTATAAGAACCACCCGTAGTTTATCCTTAATTACAAGAAAACCATTTAATTAACAAATACCTTTGATATTAATTTGTTTTGCATTTTACAAAAAATGCACCATCAATGGGATAATTTATTAGCTAAATATAAATTTGGGAGACTTGGTACGGTCTTACTCCCACATGAAGCGTACCTAAAGAGGGAGTTTAGTCCCACCAAGTGATGTTCTATCCTAAAACAAAATGGTGATGGAAGAGCAACTCATTTGGCTCATAAATTAATTAAGCTCTTTTTCCATGACTATTCAACGTGGAAGAACTCAAGTGACATATTTAAAAAAAGAAATAATAAGAAACATGCAATATTTTTTGAACCTAAGTGGCGAGAGGGTAATTCAAACCTATTATTCAGTTACTTATGAGAAATTACCCAAATTTTGTTCAAAATGCGGGGTAACAGGACATTCGACGGTTTCTTCGTATTACTCCCGCAGGAACTCAACCACCGAAAGACGCGCCTCTCCGACCAGGGAAGTCCGGGACATTAGCGGCACGTCCGAATTCTATGCAACAGGTCATTCTAGGGTCCGTAAAGTTCATCGTCCGGTGCAAAGACAAGGGCAAGACCGTTGATGACTCCATGGAAAATGCGGGTCATCAAGGTCGTGTTAAGGAGGGTGAACCTTCTTCTTCACATATTCATACTAAGAATTCCTTTGATGTTAAGGTACCGATTCGAGATGATGTGGCATGTGATAATATGAATTTGGAGCAAACATCGATAATGAGAATCGGATTATGGCTTAGGAATATAATACTAGCAAATACGATGCAGCCATAGTTCCTTATCAACCGCAGCAACAAATTTGGATGAACATGGACATGCTAATTTGCAACGTGGAATGAAAATAGTTTCAAATACCTTCCTTTTAATGATTATGTCCTTAGCTCCAATGATCCTTCCGAGGGGTTCAAGGCTATGATCGTTTTTCGCCTGGAAACGTTGGTCGATATAGCGGATGAACGATCAAGATGATGCGGACAAATTCGAAGCTTTAAAGAGCAAGTTAGGCGACTCTTCAATCGCTTCGATTGTCATTCACTCAAGTGATTCGCCGGAAGCTATGAACGCTATGACAATTGTGGTCGAGGATCCTGGGCCGATATTCCACGGGATACATCGGACCATCGGAGGATACTCAAGCACGTGCAACAAAAACACAAAGCCAATGTCTTTGAAACTCCTCTAGAAATAAACGTCCATCATTTCGATTGAGATTTTAAGTTATTTCTGTTGTTTCTTTTATGGGGTACTCTTTTTCCTATCAAAGGTTTTTCCCAATGAGTTTTACTTTGATAGATTTTAACGAGACCCATTTTTTTTAAAGCTAGCTGCTTGACTTGTAAGCAGTACACTATATTTTCTTTTTTAATAATATTTTCCATTTATTCAAAAATTCAAACCTATTGGCTTTTACACTTTCATTATTGGATTCCAACCCTAAATTAAGAACTATCAATCTCCTAAATTTTGGTGTCTAATTGTTTTATTTAGGCGCATATGCATGACAAAGATCTTCTATGGCATGCCCCATAGCATTTAATATTTGTTTTTACACGTATACGTATAAAATTTTACACGACAGATAAGATAATTTAATAAAGGATAAAATTGCAATAAAGAGTCTCGTGTGCATATAAAAGGGATCCACACATACAAGACTTCGACGCAATAAACAAAATTTTATAAGCCATCTTTTACAAATTTGATAAACCTAAATCTATTGAAAAATTCATTGCACTAGCGTGTTTCTGGGAACATGAGATATCATCCCTAGTATATGAGTCTAAGTTTTCCCCTCAACACATTAGGAAATTGCGCTTACGTGGTCGAATAATGGATCAATATTAGTCTTCGAATGATTAGCAAATTAATAAATTCTATGTCGACCAGCAGGAAAAATAAATAATGCACCCAGGCCAGTTATCATCAAAATGCGACATTATCTAACCCACTCTATGAAAAATCAAGTTGTGGTTTCATGACACTATACGACTCTCATACTGAATTTTAGGCATGCATATTAGTATCATGGTCATGAAATATTCATAAATAATTATTTTTCTGGGGCCTTAATCTAAATATATAGATAATGGATTACACAGAGGATAAGCTGGTACAATCTTTTGCCGAAATGTCCTTGCTTAGGGAATTAACTAACCCCAAATTAAATTGATCAATTTATTGAGAACAAACACGGCACGATACGGTATTAGTGAGGAAAAATGAGAAAAATATAGAGAGATTACTTTATGACTAGGAAAAGCATTATAATGCTGGTCAAATTAAAACTTAAACAATTGTAGCATTTCTTGTATAAACTTAATCAATTTATGTTAATTAAAGTATTAAACATCATTTTAAATTAGGAAGGTGTCAACTAGTACGATGCGACGAACCTTTTAGAAAAATAGAATTAACCTTTTACATAGGTAAAGAATTATCCTAAGTTTGAGGACAGGTATTGATGTCCCTCTTCCCTTGCTTGTTTGGGCTAATTTTATTATATTCCATTTCCAAGGATATGGACTTTTATCAATAAAACGAATTGTTTCCAATTAAATTGTATTAATTTTTTATAATCTGATTTGTTTAAGGCATTACGTAGATAATTTAAAAATTGAATTAGTCTTGTAATTATTTTCGATTTCTTTTAGTATGCTAATCATTATATATATATAGACGTGTGTGTGTGTTATTCTTTTGGGAAAAACGCCTTTCTTAGTTTAATGAATGGGCGAAGAAACAATCCAATTCATATATCAATATCAGTGGCAACATTTCGTTGAATAAAACAAGAAAACAAATAAAATCTCAAAATTATTATTATTATTATTATCACCGTCCAAAATTGAATATTTGAATTTTCAACAAGTATGTGTGAACATATATAATACGGGAAATTTGAGAATTAGTACCCTAACTTTATCTACTTTTTCTTTTAGTACCCCATGTTCCAAATCATCAAATATGGTACCCGACGTTACAATATTTAATCGGTTTTACTACATGCGGTTAGTTAGTTGACCGTCTATGACTAACAGATTGACCTGATATTCTAGGTTTGTAGGTGAGCACCCTAATCAGCCGGTTACAATATCAATTTCAGTCCAAAAAGTCGAAATGCTCAAGTTTCTTCCCCCAAATCGATCCCAAACCCTAATTCCTTAATTCAATTTTACCCGCAAAATGACCAAAATCTTTACTCCCAAATTGGTTTCTAACTTATTCGAAACCCCCAAAATAAATTGCAGACACAAATATTTTTTCTTTGAAGGTTCAAGAAATTAGAAGATCAAGAGAAAGAGAAGCACGCGCGGCTTTGAAGAGAAGGTTCCTTTATCATTTAATTGTCTGATCGGTTGGGGTGCCCTGATTTTCTCTTGTTTGTTTTTTAAGCATGATTGGGGTGCTGATTTTTTTTTTTTTTTTTTGAAGGATTGGGATGTTGATTTACAGATTTAGCATTGTGGTGTACTATAAATCTTTTCAATGTAAGCATTTGTTTATAACTTTCACAGAAGGTGTAGTGTAAGTCTTTTAAAAGGATTAAGGTGCTTCTGTTTTTCTTTCTTTTTTCTTTTATTTTTCTTGGGCATTAGATGGTTCGTGAATTACAATTACTTTTTGAGATAATTATTTTGTATTTTGCTCCTTAATTGATTATTTTGTAAGATAATCAATGGTAAATAAAATTTAACTTTTCCTTGAAATATATTAATTAAAAATATTTTTAAAGGGAGTTTAATAATTTAATCACAAATTTAAAATATAATTAATATTATTCTTGTAAGTTTATTGAAGACTTCACTTCAGTAAATAATTATTTTGTAAAAAATAATGGATGTAAAAAAAATTTAGTGGTTCTAATTTTAAAATTAGTTAGGGCCACTAGTTTTGATTTTAATATTTTGATTACTATAAATAAGTAAAAAAATTTAGTGGTTCTAATTCGATTGTGTTATTTAGTTAAATTAATTAATATTATGAATTAAGAATTAAAAATCTAATATGCAAATTAAAAATATAACTTATTTTTTTCTTAATAATTTCACAAGATAATTAAAGTTGAATTTTCATTTCAATTGAAGATTAATTATATTGTTACAAATAATGGATGTAAAAGAAAGTCTTTACTGACTTTAAAATTATTTAGGTGGTTATGCTCTTAATATTGATTACAATTACAATATAAATATATCCCATCTAATAATAAAATTAATATTTTCATTTTTTTTCAATAGTTAATTGAGGATTTGAGGGTTTAGATATGATGACACAAGTGAAATGAGAAAAAAAAATGTATTTACCAGTTTTTAACTCACACTTACCTACAGTAGCAGGTTAGCCGGTCATAATTGACAGTCAACTAACGGCATGTAGTAATACTGATTAAATATTGTAACGTCGGGTACCATATTTGATGATTTGGAACATGAGGTACTAAAAAAAAAAAAAGTAGGTAAAGTTAGGGTACTAATTTCAAATTATCCCTATATAATACCAAACAACTTATCTCAGAAGTAGGGGCGGAGCTAGACGTGTAACTTTGAGGGGCTAAATCATGAAAAAAAATATTTAGTATTAAAAATAATATTTGAAAATAAAATATACATAAAAATACGCCCCTGCAAAGAAGCATTATACATGAAAGAACCAAAATAACACACCAATAAAAAAGAACCTTAAATGGCATTACTAACTCTAGCTAAATATATATATAAAAAAAAACTCGAATAATTAAACTATAATCAAAGACGATCAAATTAAACACATAATAATGAGAATGGAGAAAAAATGAGGTCAACAACTTTGTGTAACGTGTGAATAAATAAATTTAGATAGATTTGGTTAGTGGATGAACACAAAAGGAGGGATCATTGTACTAACGTCAGCCATATTCGAAAGCAAAAAATAATTATTAGATAAATATATAATTAAATAAATTCTCTCAAAACCCACCATACAGCCACCACCCGGTCCACCCCACCATTTTCAATCTTTTGTTACAAGAACTGTACATGACAACCCCTTCAACATTTTCTCTTGTAACTTTTTTTGGGTCGGCTTCTCTCATAAATTATTTATATGTTAGAATCAATATAAAGTTTTTTTTTTCTATGACATAATTAATGTCAAGTTTATATGGTTAAATTATCGTACATATTATTTAACATTGTTCAAATTATAAGGCTTATAAATTGTATTTTTGTTCTGTAAGTACTATAGGATGATGACAGATTTGGTCCCATAAAATTCTCATGTTGCAAAATTTTGCAATTACACAAAAAAATTCACAAAATTTGGGTTTATAGACCACCTGATTATTTTCGGCAAAAAAAAAAGTTCTCAAGCAAGTATTTCTTTTAGTTGCAGAAGTTTTGTGCAAAATGTGACTTTTATAGGATTAATTTTACCACACCCTATAATTAGAGGGGAAGATTGCCATTTATCCTTTTTATCGTAAAATAAAAATTGCATAATAGTAGAAACAAGTTATTTCTTTTCTTTCATTTTTTTCTTTTTGTGGGACAAATGTAATAAAAATGTTATTATATTGGCAAATGGAGAACAGGTTTGCAACATTCTGGGCACGGATCCATACACGTGTTCCCACGCACCAAAAGCTTTGTCCCACTGATCCTGTTACCAGGTTTTCTAAATTCTTTTGAGATAATAAATTTATAGCCAAAATAACTATTGCTTAATTTGTATGTATTTTATATCTTGGTCAACCAATGAAAAGAGAGATTAGAGGTCCATGCTGTAGTCCAATCTAATCTCAAAATTATACTGGTTGAACTCATTGTTCCGTGGCACATTATATTTGGTCCTAGATACATCCTTTTTCTTTTTGCAAGTCAATTGGAGAATTTCATTACCCACAAAATATATTATAATAGATATTCGAGATTTTATAAGATAATTACATATTACAATTGCAATGTTTTAAAAGGTGTTAGGCGCTAGCTAGACACATGGTAGACGGGGCCTAGCGCCTAGACGGAGTTAGCGGAACTTGGACAAGGTTAGTCGGAGCTTAATTAGAAAAAAATATAGACGAACAAAGAGAGACTAGCATTTAGGTGAGGACTAATTGGAGTTTGTGGGTAATTTTTGGAACAATGATTAGTCCTCTTATGTTAGTGCTTGTTGCTAGATGAATTTCAAATACCCACATTCTTCTGAAGAAAAATAATTAAATAAAATTAAGAATAATAATTATTATAATAATTCTATCACGACCTAACTCCATGACCTCAACGCATATAATCTAAAATAAGAAAATTTAAGTTGAAACTTTATTTCCCACTTAGCAATATGAATGTATAATCCATGCAATCCACCTCGACATATTAATCCGACGCAATCCGATTGGTGCAATGGTGATGGAAATGGGGACTCCATCAATTTGATTAAATAATAATTATTGTTTAATTAAGAAAACCAACCATTTAACTCACGTTTAAGTGCTTTAAATCACCTCTCCCATAGTCCCATTTTTATGGTGGGACAAATTACTGGAATTTTTAATTAGGAATATTCCCTTTGTAGACTACTTTAAGATGAAAGAATGATTTCATTTGTAACAGGTGGCTTATTTCCCGCCACCACAAAATTGTGGGATGGAGGTCAGGGGTTCAAATTCTCGCTCCATCAAATTGTTTGTGGGGTGGAGGTCGAGGTTCATATCCCTCGCTTCCATCAAATTGCTCCCGGGGCATATGCGGTAGTGAAGATTTGGTGGGAACTCATCTTGAATAGCATCCGTGTGGGTTCGATTCGGGAGAGATCGTTATTAGTAGATTGGGGGTCGAATATAATTGTTCTCTTTACCTGGGAGGATCTCGTTGTACGCCGCCAGACCCGCCGAACACCGCCAGTGCGTGCACATCCCGCGGTTTACTCTTGGCGGCAAGAATGAGGAGTCAAGTCGTCCTCAGCATAGTCAGCGTAAGCCTCGAAGCCGAGTTATCAAAAAAAAAAATTGATTTCATTTGTACAAAGACAAATTGGCATAATGCAAAGGATGGGATTCGGGCCATCAATCACCGATCCCACCGATTGAGGTCTACGGATTAGTTTTTTCAAATATATTTATACTACCCAAGTTTTTAGATGTCAATGAGACAGTTGAGATGATTATACTTTTACTATAAAAATAATAGTTTTAGTGTAAAAATGATAATCAAAATAAATACACGAATCTAAATGTATTTAGACAAGTATTACTTTTTACCAATGTTGTAAAAAGCTCTAGACGATAGCTAGGCGGCAGACGGGGCCTAGCGCCAGTGAGGATTAATCGGGATTAGGCGGGACTTGGGCGGGGTTAGACGGAGCTTAATCGAAAAAAATCATAGGTAAACGAGGGTGGCCTAGCGCTGGCGGGGATTAATCGGGGACTAGACGAGAATTTTTACAATAGAGTTTTTACACTAAAAGTATCTGTTACACAAAAAGTATCACCGTCTTACGGTCTCACACCGCTTCACATGAGACTTGATGGTTATACTAAATGGTAACTTTTCAAATTAAATTACTAATTAAAAGATAAATATTATTGTTTACGTCTCATTACTCTATTGTAAAAGATAAATATTATTGTTTACGTCTCATTAATCTCCGCCAGCGCTAGGCCCCCTTGTCCACCTACGATTTTTTTCCGATTAGGCCCACCTAATCCCACCCAAAGTCCCGCTTTAATCTCGCCAGTTCTCCGTCTCAGGCGTTAAGCCCCGCCTACCGCCTAGCGAGCGTGCCAAAGACTTTTTACAACATTGCGTCTCAATCATAAGGACTAGCTTTTGAAATAGGACAAAACGTTTTTTTTTTAAATTATTATTTTGTGATTAAGTAATATTTACATAAAGTTTTTTCTCCTTATTTAATCACCAAATTACAAGGTTATTATGATATATGTTTTTAATTTGAAATGGTCATCCATTTAATTTTGAACAACAGTAACCGCAATTTAGAAAGTGAAGCTGAAAATAATTATTTCTAAAAATATATTCAATAATGCAGTAACAAATCTCGGATTTCGGATTATTTCTGGTAATTTCGTTGCACGAGCTATTCTAATAATCAATAGAACTGTTAAATGAGCAGATAGGTGTCGTTCGTCACGGGCCAAGGAGAAAATTCTGGACAGGCCATGACAAAATTCTATTATGCAACTATTTTATTTTTGAGACAACCAATGAAAATACACATGAAATGACCAGGTTAGTGAGGTTTTCAGGCCACATAAGTGCAATCTTTTCGGCCCTCCAAAATTACAGCCTGGCCCCTCTGGCCGAGTCCATTTTGACACCGCTAATAATTAGATATTTGTATTCATATCAATCCTACCGAATAACATGTAGAGATGTCAATTTCACAAAAAGTTGCATCATCGATAATGAATAAGTTTATTGACGGTGGGCGTGAGATTATTTATGTATTATAGATTTGAATATAACATAAACATTGGAATACGTTCAAATATACTGACCGATTATATATATATATATATTACAATACGATTAAAATATGTAATTTTCAAATATAACAATTCATTAGTGTACTTTACATATCAGCACTCCGTACATATATTTTCCAGTTTGAAATAATATACAGTTTGAAGTAATATTATATTCTTTTTTCATCATATATTATGAATAGAATCTTATCAAATTGATTTTGAAAACAAAAGAAATAAATTTGTATAGTACAATTGTGAAGATTGAGCGATGAATGCATTCGTTTTGATTTTTTCGTCACGCCCCAATTTCATATCCCAATAGAATAACATCCAATGAAGCACAACTCCGATAATTACATGTTTAGTGTCGACAAGAGCTCTTACAAAAAAAAAAAAATACAACAAAAGTCTACAAATCCATAAAGTTGCAATTCACCTATCTTTACTATATAAATAATTACATTGTTCAAATATCGACAAATAAGTCTAAAATCGATCCGCTAGGTTGGATCAATCCTTATTTGGAAGTATAATGTCGTCTTTGATACATGTTTTTATCTTAATTTTGATGATTTTATTTTTACACCAAAACAATGTTTTTAATTGTTGTCCAAATACTCCTAAATGATTTAAAATGGTTTTAATATTTCCGGAGTATTTCTTCAAGTTTTACTTTTGATAAAATTGGACAACACTTCTTATGATTTTATGTTTATATGTTTTTATTTCAAAACAAGGTTTCTAAATGTTGTCTAAATACTTCCGATTGGTTTAAAATATTTTTACTAAATTTTCAAGTATTTCTTGGGTTTTATTTTTGATAAAAATTGGACAACATTTGCCTTCTTGTCAACCGGTCGCCCTATAGGGCAACCCGCATCAAGATGATTTTTGAAACAGAAAATGAGATGGAAGAAAAATCAAGCAGTCGACCAGGTCTCCCTGGCGTCGACCGTCGCCGCCTGTGGTCGACTGCACTGCAAGTTTGGTTTTTGAAACAGTAACTTGATTTTCTCTAAAACCTTTAAGGGGACCGGTTGATGATAGGGACGACGGTCGAGGTACACGTTGACCGGTCGCCCGTGTAAATTTCGTGTTTCGTTTCAAACTTCTATTTCTGTGCGACCGGTCGCCCTGTGCTTTGACAGCAAAAATATGACCGTTTGACAACAGACATATTTCCTTAAAATGTGGGATTGATCTCTAACAACTATATTCTTGATTTTAATTGTATTTTTGTAGATTTTCAATCCCCAAGAGGAGCCTATGCTTGATCAATCATCTCCTATAAATAGAGGAAGTTTTGGAGCAACCAATACAACAATTGAGATACAACACAACAAGATACACTTCAAGCAAATATTTGTTCTTCATTGTTATTATTCTTGTTGTAATTTTGCCTAGCTTATCACTTTCACATCCTTGAGGTCTAGGATATTCTTGATTACACTTTGCACTCGAATTGTAATATTCATTATTGATTTTTAATCTTGATTTTTGGTTATCATTCAACACAAGATATCCTTGTGAGTGTTCTTGTGGTAAGAACACACTTGGATGATCTAGGTGATATGTGCAAGAAGATTGTGGTGATCTTCTTATTGAGGTGTTGAAAAATTTGGTATTCTTCAAAGATTGAAGATTGTGGTAATCTTCACAAGATGCCGTTGAAGGAAGATTGTGGTGATCTTCAAAGGAGATTGTGGTAATCTCCAAAGGTGGTGTTGAAGAAGAGTGTGGTGCTCTTCAAGGTGTTGTAAGTTGAGTTTGTATTAATTTTGGTAATTAATAAAATTCTTTTTCTTTTTGAAATCCATCCCGATATATCTTTGGGGTGGTAGAGGATTAGGCCCTAGGTGGGTTGAACCTCTTTAAATCGACGTGTGTTGTTTACATTCCGCACCTTTATTATTGTCTTTGAGCATTCGGTTTATAAAAGAGGGTAAAATCGAAAAGATGGAGATAATCTATTCCCCCTCTAGATTATCGTAGCGCTTGACTGACTTACATGTCGGTCTCATCGATCTCATAATATCCAGTCTCTTAAAAGTTTTATAAAAATCACGGGGTGAGCAAAACGAGCTCAATGGGTTGGGGTTGGGGTAGGGGAATTCAATAGTTGTTTCATTAAAAGAAAATAAATTTATTGTAAGTCAAGCGCTACGATAATCTAGAGGGGGTGAATAGATTATCTCCATCTTTTCGATATTACCCTCTTTTTTGAACCAAATGCTCAAAGACAATAATAAAGGTGCGGAATGTAAACAACAAACGTCGATTTATAGATGTTCAACCCACCTAGGGCCTAATCCTCTACCACCCCAAAGATTCTCGGGATGGATTTCAAAAAGAAAAAGAATTTTATTAATTACCAAAATTATACAAACTCAACTTACAACACTTTGAAGAGCACCACACTCTTCTTCAACACCACCTTTGGAGATTACCACAATCTCCCTTCAAGATTACCACAATCTCCCTTCAAGATTACCACAATCTTCCTTCAACGGCACCCACGAAGATCACCACAATCTTCAATCTTGAAGAATACCAAATTCTTCAACACCTCAAGAGCACCACACTCTTGAAACACCTATCACCTAGATCACCCAAGTGTATTCTTGTGTTGAATGATGACCAAAAATCAAGATTACAACTCAATAATGAATATTACAATATGAGTGCAAAGTGTAATCAAGAATAGCCTAGACCTCAAGGATGTGAAAGTGATAAGCTAGGCAAAATTACAACAATAATAATGACAATGAAGAACAAGTGTTTGCTTGAAGTGTATCTTGTTGTGTTGTATCTCAATTGTTGTATTGGTTGCTCCAAAACTTCCTCTATTTATAGGAGATGATTGATCAAACATAGGCTTCTCTTGGGGATTGAAAATCTACAGAAAAATGCAATTAAAATCAAGAATATAGCTGTTAGAAATCAATCCCACAATTTAAGGAAAAGATGTGTCTTGTCAAACGGTCGAATTTTTCTTTGTTAAAACATAGAGGCGACTTGGCCGCACAAAAATAGAAGTTTGAAACATAACACAAGAAATTTACATAGGGCGACCGGTCATAGGGTACTTTCGACCGGCCGACCTTGATCGCAACCGGTCCCCCTCATTGGTTTTTGGAGAATGCAAGTTGTTTCAATTTCATGCTCCTGTGTACCGGTTGCACCACTGGGGCGACGGTCGACTGACCGGCCGACGCCTTGGCGACCGGGTCGACTGTCAATTTTCAGGTTCGTCTCATTTTTTGTTTCCAAAAATCATCTTCATGTACGGGTTGCCCTATACGGCAACCGATTGACCTCGAGACAATAAATGTCAGCCCAATTTTTGTCGAAAATAAAACTCACGAAATACTCCAAAACAAATAGTAAAAACATTTTAAACTAATCGGGAGTATTTAGACAACATTTAGGAACCTTGTTTTGAAGTGAAATCTTATAAACATAAAATCATTAAAAGTGTTGTCCGATTTTATCTGAAATAAAAACTTGAAGAAATACTCCGGAAAATATTGAAACCATTTGAAATCATTTAGGAGTATTTGGACAACAGTTAAAAACATTGTTTTGGTGTAAAAATAAAATCATCAAAATTAAGATAAAAACATGTATCAAACAATCTCCCCATTTTTGATGATTACAAACCAAAATCATTTTTTTGAAAAATTTGGGAGAACAATTTTAAAAATAATTTTCCGGTAAAAACATCTAACCGTTTGGAAGCAACCAAAATTTCCAAAATACATAAGAAACCAATTAAGGGAGTAAGTATATTCAATATTAAGCACAAGCTCCCCTATCAACAATCACATCATGAATAATGTACAAGCAATTAACCATAAGCTAAAAGCTTAGCTTTTACAAGTTGTTTAAGAGCTTATAAGCTCCTGTCAACAAAACATCATTAGACAAGTATATAAGTCCATCAAGCAACAATTGGACTAAAAATAATTCACAACTTATGGCTTTTGAGAGCCATAGCTTATAGCTTTTATAACAAGCTTTTATTAGCTTATTTGAGCTAATGAGCCATTTTTCTGCTTTCTCCCCTTTGGAATCATAAAAAGAATGTTAGGATGATAAAAACATCATACAAGTTTATCAAAGAGCACCAATAATACGATTTATCAACCATTGAAAGAATTAAGCTTAGAATCCAAAAAAACAAATGGGAGAGATGTATCATAAGAAATCCATAAGCTCATTTTGTTAGCCAAAAACATGATCTCAATAAGATTTGAATATAAGAGAATCATGTAGGTGATGAGTTTTTCATGAAATCATTTTATCGAACACTTGGCAAGGCCAAAATTTGAGGAAGATGTATATAGCCCTTGTAAAAGAAATGCAACAAGTTTTTTTTTTATTTCATCACCAAAAGCAATTTGCAACATATATCCAACGAATAATAGGCCTAAAACAAAGTAAATTCTCAAGGGTTCGACCCAATTGAGATATTTTTAGTCAAAAAGATCAAGGCATTACAAATTCCATCAAGTAAAAATTAAAGAGTCATCAAGAAATACATGTCAAGCATCAAACAATGCATATTAGACATTGCAAATGTCCCAAATTATCCATCTTAAACAAAACAATCAAGGCATCTCAAATGCATTTAAGCAAAAATTAAAAGAAGCACTTTTACCATCAAGTACTTCATACCAACTATCAAATAATGCCAAACTAGAGTATTTTTACCATCAAATACTCCATCAATATCATGATCATCCACAAGCCATTTTCAACTTGCTATTTTAACCCTTTCAAGAAAACAAGAAAATCCATTAGTGCAATTTAGAATTTTACAAGAAAATTCATAGAAATACAAAACAACATAAACAAAAGAAAATGCTAAGATAATAAAGGGGTGGGGACAAAGATTCTTCGTCCAGAAGAGAAGCAAGTTATGGGAATAAGATCTTTGATGAATTTCTTCAACTTGCCGATTGATTTTTGCATTTTGGAGGTCTTTTGCTCCAAAGCCTCATACTTAGCTTCATGATATGTTCGTAGATCATCATACTCGGCTTGGGTGTACCTCCTAGGCAGTTGAGCACCAGTATTACCCTCCGGATTGCTCTGTTCACCTTTCTCCGCCAATCTCACGGCCTCGGCATCATCAAAGAAGTCGTTTGGATCTGGGGAATCTTGGTCTCTTCCTCTAGCCATTTTAGTAGGTCGAATGTCCATATTCTTGCAAGCATAGTGACCATTTGGGAGATGTTATCAATGTCAAAGTCATTTTAAAATACCTCCGAATTACACTCCGACGAAGGTAGTCCCGATTGTATAGGAAGTTTACAAATCCAATTGCCCATAACAAACTTCTTATTTCCTTGAGTGATGGACTCGATTAGACATTGAATGAGTATGGCGCCAAAATTAAGCGGTTCCCTTTATAGCAATGTTATAAGTCAAAAATAGTCCATGTTGCTAGGCATTTTACCCGCGTTTCCACAAATACAAAAGGCGACAATAATGATATAATTCGATGCTTAAGAGTCATCGCCAACAAGGAGTATTGTGGCCATACGCCCAAATAAGTCTTAACTTCTCTCATAGATACCCCCAACATTTCATCATTCCAAATAGCACAAGAGAAATAGTCCCAACCACATTCTCTAACATGTAAAAGCCGACAAATTTCATTTGGAGTCCACCTAAAATGTCGACCCTTTACAAACGAATTTACCGCAACAGCTTCCTATCATCATCATATTGCACCCACATATTTGCATAAAAATATTGGATAATATCATCATCATACAAAAATAAGCATGCTCCCATAAAAACATCCAACCTTGCTCTTCAAAGAATCCTCTAATAGTAGGATATTCATTAGTAAATGAATTAAAACGACAAATTTTAGTCCGAGCAATCGATTTTCCACCCATTCCCAAATCTTCATAGTACCACTCCGCATATTTATTGATGAAATTTAGAACATTATTAGAATGGGGAGCTAAAGATATAAAAGATTTCTTACTTTTCGCCCAACGACAATTTTTGAGCGAAATTGTTTCATGAGCTCGGCAATTTGGGCCCGAGAGAGTATGGGATTTTGAATGTCATCACGTTTTTGGGCCACGTTCCTTTGAGCAGCTCGAATATCCCTTTGTTCGGCTTCGCCTTGCCGATTTCTCGAAGAACCCTCTCCGCCCTTTCTTCTCTTGGAAGTGGGATTTTGACCGTGGAATTTCTTGGAGGAGCCATGTATGTAAGATTCTTGCAAAAATAAGAGGATTAGCAACAAGAATCGTAAAGATTGAAGAAGAAATGAGGATTTGAGAGAAAGGGGACGATTTTTTTGGTTAAGCGTTTGGGGAAATTTTTGAGTATGTTTTAGAATGAAAGAGCAGGCCCGTTTTATCTTGAAAAATTTCCTGGGCGGCCGGTCGAGGTAGGTGCGACCGGTCAACGTGCGGCGGCACGGTCGCCCCCCGACACTGGCCCCAAAGGCGATTTTTCATTCTCCAGGTTTTTTTAAATTCGATTTTTCACCCCAAAAGTTTTAAAACCTTGCAAAAAAAACTTTTTTTTTGGACCAAGTCTAACAAAATACGGGTTTTGGGAAAACATATATTCGAGAAAATCGAGATTTAACGAGTAGTGCCCTTTTAAGAAAAATTTACAACATCATTTAGGGGCACTTAAGGGGTTGAAATGAAATATCTTGAAAGACATGTGCATAATCATAATATCGAGTTCTAAGAAAAATACGAGTGAACATACCTCGATGATTTAAGAAACTTGATGAAGAATTAGCCAATGAATATGAGATATATAACCTACACAATTCTTAAACAAATTTTGCACAAGATATAATAGCACAAGTGTAGGCAAGTAGTAAGGGATATCACAAATAAATGCTTATGCTATAAAAATCCATAAGAGTTTAGAAACAACATACAAGGTCTCATTTTTTTTTCAAGGAATTAAAAAAATATTTATTGAGGACCTTAATTTTAAAACTATGAAAACTCATTTGCAATTGAGACACAAATAAAAAACATGCATACTAACTAAATAAAATGCATATTTAAATGGGGAGATACGGTTTACCAATTACGCCATTTCCATGGGTTGTGCCGTTCCCGTTGTTGATGATATCTTTCCCTTTGAGAATCATCTTGTTGATGATGGCTTCTCCAATTGCTCCATTTCCAAGCATTGTGGTCTTCCCATTTTTGAATATTTCCTCTTCTTGGAAAATGACTTTGTTGAAAATGTTTTCTCCTTTGATCAAATGAAATGGTCATTTGATGTTTTCTTGGCGGCATGAATTTTCTTCGATTATTATTTCACGGTACCTAATATAACATTGTTTTGTGGTACCCTCTAGTGCTTGGGTCCTTTGGGATTAGTCTTGAGACTTTTAGGTCTCCAAAGATAACTTGAGCTATTTCTAGCCCAACAAGTATTTACCGTATGACCCTTTTTACCGCAATAAAAGCAAGTAATATTACTAACATGCATAGGAACTTGATTCTTTTTCATATGCTTGACAATATTAGGCTCAGGATCAAGTTCACTATTCAAATTATCACAACCATCATCATTCACATTATTGGGCAATTTGTTGGTACTCAAGTTTGATTTTGATAAATCATTTTTCATGCTATTCATATTCTCAACAAGAGTACTATTTTGTTTTTCAAGATTTCTAACCTTGTCAAGTGTGGTGGTGTGAGCACATGATAGTGATTCATAGGAAGTAAATAAACTATCCTTTTCATTTTTCAAAACATTGAATTCCTTTTTCAAATTTTTGTACTTAACAAGTAAACCTTGGAATTCATTTTGAAGATCATCAAAATCATTTTGCAAATCACTATAATCATTTTGAATAACAATATCATAAGAAGTAGAGGTTTAAGACATACCACAATCTTCCTTCAACGGCACCTTTGAAGATCACCACAATCTTCAATCTTGAAGAATACCAAATTCTTCAACACCTCAAGAGCACCACACTCTTGAAACACCTATCACCTAGATCACCCAAGTGTATTCTTACCACAAGAATACTCACAAGGATGTCTTGTCTTTGAATGATGACCAAAAATCAAGATTACAACTCAATAATGAATATTACAATATGAGTGCAAAGTGTAATCAAGAATAGCCTAGACCTCAAGGATGTGAAAGTGATAAGCTAGGCAAAATTACAACAAGAATAATGACAATGAAGAACAAGTGTTTGCTTGAAGTGTATCATGTTGTGTTGTATCTCAATTGTTGTATTGGTTGCTCCAAAACTTCCTCTATTTATATGATATGATTGATCAAACATAGGCTTCTCTTGGGGATTGAAAATCTACTTGAAAAATGCAATTAAAATCAAGAATATAGTCTGTTAGAAATCAATCCCACAATTTAAGGAAAAGATGTCTCCTTTGTCAAATGGTTAGAATTTTGTCATTCAAAACATAGGGCGGACCGGCCGCACGTAAATAGAAGTTTGAAACATAACACAAGAAATTTACATAGGCGACCGGTCATAGGGTACTTGACCGGTCGACCTTGACTTCAACCGGTCCCCTCATTGGTTTTGGAGAATGCAAGTTCTGTTTCAATTTCATGCTCCCAGTACCGCCGCACTGGGCGACGGTCGATGCCCCTGGCGGATGCACCGGTCGACCGGCAATTTTCGTGTTCGTCTCATTTTTTGTTTCCAAAATCATCTTCGTGTACAAAGTTGCCCTATACGGCGACCGATTGACCTCGAGACATAAATGTTGTCCAATTTTTGTCAAAAATAAAACTCACGAAATACTCCGAAAAAATAGTAAAAATATTTTAAACTAACCGGAGTATTTAGACAACATTTAGGAACCTTGTTTTGAAGTGAAATCTTATAAACATAAAATCATTAAAAGTGTTGTCCGATTTTATCCGAAATAAAAACTTGAAGAAATACTCAGAAAATATTGAAACCATTTGAAATCATTTAGGAGTATTTGGACAACGATTAAAACATTGTTTTGGTGTAAAAATAAAATCATCAAAATTAAGATAAAAACATGTATCAAACTTTTATGTGCTTGAGTAAGGTATTTAGGGTGGCAAAAAGATATTTAGGACAAAGATGCACAGAAGATTCATTTACCGTAATGATCAATCGATTTTAATGTTAGCAATGATGGAAAACACATTATATAATGGTTAATCGAGTACGGTAAACGAATAATGGGATATCTCAGTTTTTGAAGTAAAGATTTTGCTTTTCAAATAGAGATATCTCAGTTTTTAAAAACAGATTGTCAGTCAGTCAATCAGTCCTGAAATAGTAAACGTAGGATCAGTGTTGATCAGACACAGAACCTGTTCGTTCTCCTTATAACTCCTAAACAGTATTTGGCCGAAGCCCAGTCACATTATCCCTCCCAGTTGGCTCGATGTCTCTTTAGCTATGGGATTTTACCCACAGATCGTCATATTCCAGAATATACCATTCTACGACCAAAATTCCGTCGCCAACTCCGGCCTGACCAGAAAGTGGGAATAGGCACATGGGCAGTTAAACAGGTACCACGGGCAACCTGTTCAATCCAATGTCTAACCTACCCACACCACAATAGACTCAAGCAGTCAATATTTTGTCAAAATGATATTTATTTGCCCAAAGGCCAAGTCAGACATTTACAAGAGTTATAATGCAAATGAAAATATAAATTCAAACTGAGAATGATCCAATTTGTGTTTTCCTTAACAAAAGAAAAACAATCGTAGAACAATCTTATATCGTGAGATTAACGTATACCGGGAAATTACGAAATAGTTTAATGTCATGAAGTTCATGAAATAGCTAATACCATGAAATTTATGAAAGTAAACCTAATTTGTTTTAGGAAAATAATATGTTACCCACCTTTGGTTCAGATCTTCGTTTGAGCAGGGGCAATCATACCACTAATCCTTCACTATCTTCGACCGACAATGACTCCGGAGATGACTCATGATGACAGTTTACTACGAGGTCGTGATGGTGTTGAAAATAAATAGGAATACTATAAAGATGGGAATAGGGAGTATATAAAAAAATATGAAAGAGAATTGAAATTTATTGATTTCTGAATGAAACTGAAAAACAATAAGAACATTTTATTTATAGTTTTAAAAAGCTTCTAGTTGCACAAGCGTTGACGCAATAGAAGCAGCTGCAAATCAATTTAATCGATGAAAGATCGCATTTGTATTTGTCACCTACTACCAAAGTTCTTGCAAATCAAAAGTCATTGAAGTCGGGCCACATAATCGCCGCATAAATAATAGAAAAATCGTTGCACAACTGCTACAAAAGTTGCTGAAGCAGGTTGCTGCAAAAATTAATAAGCAGGTTGTTGCATGACTCAAGGTTCTTTGCCGCACAATCGCATCTTGAAATTAATAAGGAGGTTGATGAACAGAAATACTATTTTTAATACATGGCTAAGTGTCTATGAATACATTTGAGTTTCTAATGAAAATGGATCACTTAACCCTAAAATTAATTTAACATAATGATTAAATAAGTTCTTACTTGGTAAATAATGCTATAATTAATCCTTACCAATGCAATTTCTAAAATCCCAATTGTTCAATTTTTCCCATTGTGATGATATTACATAGTTATCCGGAAGTGGGGTATCACATTTTCTATAGATCTTTTGGATAAAATTAAAATGATAAATCACAATAATATCGGTCAACAAACTATTTTTCTTTCTTTTTTTTTTTTTTTTTAAAATCTTTCCTAATCCAGGTGTATAATATTTTATACTAATTAGACATACCTAAATTAAAAAATCAATACATACCATAATTAAGATAAATAAAATTAATGATATAATTACAAGTATATTGGATATATATGTCTATTTTCTTTCTTATTTTTCATTAAAAGAATATCTAATTTTGTATTTAGCAAGTCAAAAAGGCGGGAAAACAAATTAGGGAATGAGTTTGCTATTATATATTGATATGTGTAAAATATACGTGCATTTAGGGGCTTATTTTCATATATAATTGATGCATTTGCACGTATATTTAGTGTATTTTACTTGGTTTCCTTAGAAGTGCATGATACTATGAGTTCTTATAATTTTTACAGGAAACAGAGCTAAAATGAGAAGATATCAGTTAGATGGCCCGAACAAGAATGACGAAGGAAAAGAAGCGATCAAATACGCAAGAAAACGCATTTAAAAGCAAGTTGCATGGTCAGCCGTGTGGATTCATACGTCCGTGTGAATTGTACTCGTGTGTTTTTACATGCTCTTGAGACTTGTTCAAGGAAGAATTTCATAAACGAAGTACACGACGGACCGTGTGAAATGACACGGTAGTGTGACCTGTTCGTGACACAAACAGAGAGCAAAACCACTTACACGGTCTGCTAGTGTGAAATCACACGGTCTTGTGATTTGCTCTGCCTCGATTTTGTTTCCAAATTCACGGGACTCTACCAATAATCTCTCAAAGCACCTATAAAAGAGAGGACCAAGCCTTGGACGAAAATACAACTTGATACATCTTAAAATACATCAAAATACACTAAGGTTACACAAATCCACATACTTTCGAGAGGAAGTACTAATAAACAAAGAACACCACAGGGCTTTTCGCATTTACGGAAGTAAAGGGTTCGAGACTTGAAGAAGGATCCATCCCGACAAAAAGGGTTCATCTTTTTATTAAATCTCTTGTTTGTACTTAAATGATGTCAAACTATTTGATTTCAATGTGTATGAATTTGTTGTCAAATATGTTAAGCTAAATCATTATGATCCCAGGGCATAATCAAAATTGTGGATTCATGCTAAATCTATATTGGTTGTTTTCTTAATAGGTTTTTGTGTTCTATCATATGAATTCAAATGCTTATTCCTTGTAGATTATTTGGCTAATAATTTATCATATTTGTTAGTTCATAATTCGAGAGATGAGTTCTAACGAATGGAAATCAAATTCAGATATAAATAGGTATAGAGTCAGAAGGCTTATAACTGTTCGTAAGGAGTAATTCAATTCAAAGATCTTTTGGGAGAGGATATTAATTGTTGAGTATGGATGTTAGCAATTAGTATTAATCAACTGTTTATTTGCTTTAGGAGGGGGAATAACCTAATTTAGGAATTGAACCCATAGATACAATTAAACTGATTTTGATGAAATATTAATTGGATTTAATATTAAGAAGCATGTTGAGATTATATGCCTAGGGTTACTTTCATATTTGTTGAAAACTTGTGGAGTTTGGGTCTTTAAAAATTTAGTTATTTTATTTATTAATATATGATTATTTAGATAATAAATAATTTTGTGATTTTCGACAGCTTCAATAAAATTGGAATACGATATTTACTATAGCCTAAGTGTTTCGTATTCAATCCCTGAGGAATACGTCCTTGCTCTCTGCATCTCCTAGCTACACTGTATACTTGCAGTTTAGTGTAAAGATTTCCACGATCAAGTTTTTGGCTTCGTTGTTAAGAATTGAAGGATTAAACTTAGATATATTAATAAGTAGTTCAACCTTAGTTGAAGCAATATTTTTCATTCTTTTATTCTATTATTTTTTTGATTTTTTTGATTTTTTTATTATTTTCTTAGTTGATATGGTTCTAACGTTGTTGTGTTGAGTGCAGGTATTACATGATAACACGTCAGATATATCCAACCGATACCCATTGACCTAGAGATCAAAAAAAGAGCAAAATAGTTAAGAATAAGGCTTAAAATGATGGCTGATGGGAACAATCAGGACGGTGTGAATAATAGAAACAACGAGTAGCGTCCACCTGGGGCAAATGGATGGAACCAGATCAAGGAGAGGCCCTCAAGAAGCGCAGTCAGAGACTATTTCCAGCCAGAAGTTAGTCAATGGTATGGGGTGTGGCCCATCTGCCGACTAACGCAAACAATTTCAAACTAAAACATACGTTGATCAAGATGGTTTCACAAAACCAATTTTGGGGGAGCGCCGTTGAGGATCCAAACGCACACCTGGTGCTATTTTTTGAAATCTGCGATATTGTCAAGATGAATGGTGTTTCTGAGGATACCATTCGATGCCGCCTTTTCGAATTCTCTCTACACCATAAGGCTAAAGGATAGTTATACTCTTTTGACACCACCCGCAGCAAATTGGGCCGAGCTAGGTCAATGATTTTTGGGCTAAGTATTTTCCCCAAGTAAAAGACGTCAGTAAAAGTGAAATCACCCACTTTTGGCGAGTTAGATGCATAACCGCTATATGAAGCATGTGATGATTTAGAGAATTGTTGAGAAAGTGTCCTCAAGATCGATATCCCGATTACCAACAGTACATTAATTCTATAATGGTTTGAGTGGCAACACGAAAACTATTATAGATGTTGTATCCGGGGTGCACTACTAGGAAATATCCGGATGAGGCAAAGAGAATTACTAGAGGAGATGGCAATGCCATTGGTCATCCAAGAGATCTAATGTCAAACGTGTGGCGGAGGTCCAAGATGAAGATAAGGTTTTCATGCTCTGCAAACAAGTGTCGGCTTAAAATGAAACCGGATGCGATGCAAAAGCGACTCCTAGAGATTCTCGCATTGTTGAAGAAGAGACGAACTTTGTGGGGAAAATAAACTTCAACAACAATTACAGAAATAATCGTCACCCACACATTACCATCCGAGGGTGCGAAATCATGAACACTTTTCTTATACTAACAACAGAAATGCTTTGTTGCCATCTCCGGGTTTTAATGTGTAATCAAGGCACAATGAGTCCGGTGAAAAGAAAGCATTTGTAGAACAAATGATATGCTCGTTTATCGTAGAAACCATAGCTAGATTAAATAAATGGTGAAGCAAAGGTAGACAGGATAGAGGAGCAGGTTACTTAGCTGAACACGAACGTTAATGCAAGACTAAAGTCTTTGGAAACACAAGTAGCCCAAATCGCTAATGCAGTGCGAGGGTAGCACCAAAAGGGCTAATTCCCAGTGCAATATGGAACTTAATCCGAGAGAAGCGCAATGTCATTCGTCGATGAGTGGCACACAATATAAGGGCGAAAAATAGCAAAAATCATATTTCAACGACAATAATAATAGGAATGTGACTAGGGATCGGGTCAAAATCGGCCCCACATTAAATACGCCCCATTCGAGATGGTCCAAACCGGTCAAATGGGTCCCGGGGTCGTGGATCCATTTTGCAAAAACCCATCGGGTCGGGATGGGTAATGGGTCATATGGACCCGCCCTGCACTCCGCCCATATACAATTAATTTAAGTCAAATTAATTTAATTTTTAAGTCAAGTTGTGAGGACTAAGTGTTTAAACCACATAATTTTTGTTCAATTCTTCTCGTCAAAATTCCATATATGAGTCTAGGGTTTGGGCATTCAGAGGACTCTTATTTCCGCCCATTGTCCCCTCCGAAGACTTCCCCTTTGACCTCCTCGCCGGGTGCCTTTCCGAGTACTCTCCAATTGCACCAACGTAAGATCGATTGTACTTAAGACATTGGGTGAATTTTTATATTCTAAAATCAAGCAATTTTGTGGCTTTTTGGGACTCAGATTATGTTTGTAAATTCCGAGATTTAAAATGAAAAAATGGGGCCGCCATCTTAAGAGCTTGAATTTATTGATGAATGTTTTAGTTAGAACAAGACTAATTTAATTTATAGAATTTTTGAATTCAATTTGAAGTGTCATGGCAATATAACATAGGGGCTTTGTTTGAGTCATCATGAGTTCTCATTTCATTCAAGTAACGGGTTCAACGGGTTTAATCCATCGGATCACGGGTCCAATGTGGGGCGGCGGGCGGGGTGGGTCCCGAGTTTGGCCAAACCTATCCTAGACCCTACCGTTGCCATCCCTAAACCGACGCCTGGCCGGAAACGTAAAACTTAGCGCTTTTTTGGGAGGCAACCCAACTTATTATTTTTAATCTCCTTTGTTCAATTTGATTTTAATTTAATTATTAACTTCATTTTTTGTTTTGTTTATTTTTGTGAGTTGTTGTATATGAGGCATCACGACAAAATATGGGTTTTATCTAAAAATGACAAAATCAAAAAAACAAAAACACGACCGTGTGATAATTTACAGTACCGTGTGAATTTACAGAGACCGAATACACGGCCCGGACCATGTATTTGGTTGAATCAAGACGTAAAAAAACACAGACACACACACACGGTGACGTCCACGTAGTTTCACATGCACCATGTGAATTGACTATCAAATTTTTTCTTTCCCTTTTAAAATTCAAACACTCCAATTTTATCCCACTTTTTCCCTTCCAAACCCTAAAGAACAAAAATCCCCTTACAAATATCCCATTCCATCTTCGAAATTCATCACATTCAACTTCAAATCTTCAAGCTAGGGCACAAATACTTCTCTATTTCAAGAAACCCAGATCACAAATGTTTTCCAATTTCTCAACTTTCTCTTGTTCTTCTTCAAGTTTGGGGAGTTTAATCTCAAATGTTTTCAAAAAGCTTCAAACACACATCATTGGATTCAAGAGGAGGAGAAAGGGGTTAGTAGAAACACATGGAGAATGAAGGAACCCGCTCCAGGAGCCCGAACAAGCCGAGAATATGAGGTGAATGAACCGAATACTACAATGTTATCCTCACAAACGAGATGCACGGGGCTCGATGAGAGGCGCTCTAAAATAAAAACATGATTTCAACAAGTTACCCTAATGAACCTACTATTACTAATTTTTGGATTGTTGAATGATTTTCGCGCCTTGTGTGGGCGAATTTATTAGGATGTGATGTTGAATGAGAATTGGAATACATATATGGTATATTCGTATGAAGTTTTGAGCACTTTTGAATTGGTGGTTCGGAAAAGATTGGGTGTTTGATTGAGGTTAGCGAATGAGTCGAGAGAGTTGTCGATTGATGACATAAATGCTATTTATCAAACTCGGCTTATGGGATTGAGGAGCATAAGGATTTTGATATGCTCGGGTTTTGGAAGGAGATTATGGGGCCAAGAATATTTACATCGGTACCTTTAAGGCGTCTAGTATCGGGAACCCCGTTTTTCTCTATGTTCAACACACATTGGCGGAAACGCTGTTTACAAAAAGAGTAAAGCAAAGGGGTCATTCGTGTTGATGAATTGTTTATTTTGTGGTGTATGTCTTGAGGCGAGGTGGTGCCCAATGTCGGGGCATTGCTAGACAATATGAGAGGGTGAAAAAGAAAGAAAAATGGATATACATTGGAGAGCTAATTACACCTATTGTCGCACATTTTAATGTGAATTTTAATGGGTATGCGCGTGCGGATGGGGGCAAAAGATTGATTTGACTGTCTTGACCACAATGAGTATGATTAGGTTTGATGGATGTGATTATTGGTTACTTCATCCGAATAGGACTAAGATTAAACTCCCAATCTGGATGTCACCTCGATTCGGGATATGGGTAATAGGTTGATGAGGAGAGCAAGCAAGCTGCTTTGCCAAGACGAGCCTCGTGATGAGACGGATAGACCGTAATCCTCTAAGTAATGAGGTAGTCGGCACATGGACTTTGAGTGATAGGCTTGAATGATTGGGGGTGAATATGGGCTCGTTTATGGATGAAACCTATCGATTAACGACTACGAGTTGATGAGTATCACATCGAGTATTTGCACATTTTGATACAATCACACAACATCAACAACAAGATGTACCTTTTCATGTACCTTTTCCACCACAGTGATCCATGTGAATATTTTCACACATTCTCCTTTTTTGATAATTTTCTCATATACTTGGGACAAATCATAATTTAAGTTGGGGTGTCAAGAATGAGTATTTAAAATGCTTTCATGTTTGCATTGCATTTAGGTTGCACATAGAAGCATAAAATTTGCATAAAAATTTTAAAATCTTTTTTATTTTTATTTAGTTTGTCTTAGCACGTTTATTGTTTTTGTTTTAGACGTTTATTGTCTTTGTGTGAGTTAGGATTAGAAATCGAATTACTACAAAAAGGCTTTTGATGATTTTAGTATTTTACTATGAGCACTTGGTTTCATGAAAATAAGTATTTGATGAATTATGTGATGAATTGTTGAGAAGATATCTTTTGCATGTTTGACATTGATTGAGAAAGTTGGGTATTTGAGCATGATGTGAAAAATAAGCTTATGAGCTTTTGTGTCTTTAACTGCTTTTATATTGTGCAGTCTTATTTTTTTTTTCTTGAGTGCGTTATTAATGATTGTTAGAACTCTAGAAATTCCAATGATATCTTATATTGAAACCACATGTATATGCAATTTTTGAAGATAATTTAAGGCCATTTTTGTTTTAGCCTACTTAGCCTAAAAGCCTACCCATGAACTCATTATTCCCTAGTTAGCCATTTTGAGGCTAAACTTTTTATTGTCACCCACATTTTGAGCTTTGAACTTAAAAATAAATTTTATCCCCAAAGCTTGAGCTTATAGAGAGATATTTTGAGGAGCGAGAGTTAAATGTTAAGAAAGAATGTTTTTAAGAAATAGCGATGAGCAAGTAAATAGATGAAAGGATGACGAAACTCGAAAAAAAAAAAAACAAAATTTTGAATGAAAAAAGAAGAAGAAAAAAGAGAGTTTTTGGAAATTTTGAAAAATTGAGAGCTTGAGACAAAAGAACGAAGACAAAAAGGCCTAAGAATGAAAAAGATGAAAAAAAGGGTGGAATATGAGATGAAAAAGAAAATAATTCGAAAGAATGAGTTTTATAATGAAATTGGGTTGATGAATTGAAAGTTTGTGTACTAATATTCTATTTGCTCAAGTTAAGTCACTTAATCCAAATTTTTTCTACCGTTACCAAATAGCCTATATTACAACCAAAGAAAAAGTCCTTTTTGATTCTTAAATTGTGCACACTTATGTTGTAGAGATGTTAGATGATTTGCGTGCCTATGGTAGTTCTACGTCCTTGAATTAAATTAAGTGTATGCACATCCCATCTACTTTGAGAGTTGAGTGATACACTATTTCACACTATTTCTTGTGAGTCGCGATGTCGAATACCTAGATAGGTATTAATTATGCCGAATTTGCGATTAATGACTTTTTGATGATGAATTGCATGTTTGCTAGATATATTGATTTGATTAAATTAAGTGTTTATAGTATTCTTGAGTTATCCCTTATGATTATTTTGTTCTTTTTGCTCGAGGACGAGCAATGATTTTACTTTGGGGGAATTTGAGTATAAAATGTACGTGCATTAGGGGCTTATTTGATATATAATCAATGTATTTGCATGTATATTTAGTGTATTCTACTTGGTTTTCTTAGAAGTACATCATACTATGAGTTCTTATAATTATTACGTAAACGAGCTAAAATGAGAAGATATCGTTAGATGGCCCGAACAAGAATGACGAATGCAAAGAGGCGATCAAATATGCGAAGAAAATGACAAAAGCAAGTTGCACGGTCAGCTAAAGACGGATTCATACGTCCATGTGAATTGTACTCGTATGTTTTTACACGCCCGTGCGACTTGTTCGAGGGAAGAATTTCAAAGACAAAGCACACGACCAGGACCGTGTGAAATGACATGGTCGTGTGAACTATTCGTGCCAAAAATAGAGAGCAAGACCACTTAAATGGTATACCCGTGTGAAATCACATGGCCATGTGGTTTGCTCTGCGTCGATTTTGTTTTGTAATTCGCAGGGACTCTACCAGTGATCTCTCAAAGAACTAATAAAAGCGAGGACCAAGCCTTGGACAAAAAAGTAACTTGATACATCGAGAAAATACATCAAAATACACTAGGATCACACAAATCTTTACACTAGTAAGAGGAAGGCATAAATCAACAAAGAACGCCATAAGGCCTTTCACATCTACGAAAACACAAGGGTTCGAGACTACGAAGAAGAATCCATCCTGACAAGAAGGGTTCTATCTTCTTAGTTTAGATCTCTTGTTTGTACTTAAACGATGTCAAACTATTTAATTTCAAGTTTTTCTATAAATTTGTAGTCAAATATGTTAGACTACTTGATGGCTCAAAAAGCTACCTTTAAAACCATAGGCAAGTGCACCTATCGTTTTATAGTATAGATTATTGAGTACCGAGTGTCATTCCCAGGAGGATTGTAAGTACTAATAATTACCGTCTTTTTGTTATTTAATCTAACAATTTTCGAGTTTTTGTTTGATGAAAAAGGAAAACAAATTATAAATTGTAAAAATGAAGTAAAATTTGTAGAATAAGAAATCAAGAGATAAAAGTGTGTTTGAATGTAAATCCCTCTAGAATGTTTTTGTGATTTGACAAGTTAAAAGATTCAACCATAAGCCCTTAAGTAAAAACCAACCTCTTTTAATAAAATCTCATGCTATGTGGACCGTAGAAATTCCCGATTTAAGTTAATCCCTTTCTCAAGGCGAAAAACTCCTAATCTCAAGTTGATTAACTGAAATCTCTTTCTAGTTAAAACCCCAAGATTGCGTTATAACGATTTATGAATTCCCATATTAGGTTTGACCCTAATCCGGAAGATTTATGTCGTCTATATCTAGGATTGCATGCAACTCTTTTCACTTATACAATTTCTTTTTCACCATAAATCTTTCGATTACCCGATGAAGAAAAGATATCAAATCAATATACCGGAAATATTAACTCGAATGAGATGAGCATGATATAAGTGAATCACACAAGACATGAGAATTTTATTAAAAACATACAAACCTTAATCACAAATCCATTCTAGAGTTCATTACACTCAAACACTAAGATTTTAGCTACTCGTGATTTTGACAAAAGAGTAAGTTACACAAGAAGATTTAAGCATTGTAGACATGGTGTACTTATCTTTCTCAAAACCTCAATGGACTTCTTCCTTGATTGATGATGTTGCTCCAAGCCTTCTTCTCCAAGACCCTTGATCCCAATTCTACTTAATGAAATGAATACAATGAATATTTCCGAATATCTAATGAATGCCTCTCTCAATTTCAACCCTTGGCTTTTATAGTCAACCAATACATTGATAGTACTCTCTTTTATTAAACAATCACCCCATTTTTCTTGTTGGTTGGTGAATTCTTGTATTCAAGTGATGAGGAGGGGACATGGAGACATGTTTCAGCAAAATATGGTGTTAAAAGTGTACAAAAGTGGCCAAAATGGGTTGGTTGGTGAGTTTTTCCCAAATTCCGCAAAGAAAAGTTGCAAAAAGAGGTCCGGACACGCCGTGTTGGCAAAGACGGCCAGGCCGTGCTGCAACAAAATTGCTGGAAACACGCCTGACACGGCCGTGTTGGACAACACGGCCAGGCCGTGTTGTACGACACGGCCAGGCCGTGTTCGGGGCTGTTTTGTGCGATTTTTCCTCCTCTTTTGATCCCTTCAACATGGTCGTGTTCGGTGACACGGTTTGGCGCTTTTGGACCCTTTTTCCAATTTTTATCCAATTTATTTCTTCTTTTTTGAACATGGCCATGTTACTTAACACCCCAAGTCATGTTGAGTGATTTTCTTGCCTTTTTTCAAGTAATATTGGCTTCACATTGCTCCAAATTGCTCCACCTATAATGTTAAACACATCACACGATGAAATGCTACAGAAATACTTGAGAAACTATGATTTTTCTAACAAAACAATCCAAAAACTATTGAATTAATAATACAAAATATGTGCAAAATGACACTTATCAAACCGCCTACAACTTGGAAATTTTGCTTGTCCTCAAGCAATTTTTAAAACAAAGAGATGGGTTGAAAACAAAAAGAGATATCTATTTTCACAATTTCGACATGATTGAAGTGAATCGCTAACCTTTTCCTTCCCAATTAAGTCAATCCATCCATTTTTCAAATCAACCAATTTGTTAAAAAGAAAGTGACTTCAATAATTGGAATCGTTCAAAACATCACAGCTTGTCATATCACGAAAAATTTGTCGTTCATATGCTTAGATCAAATACAAAAATGTAATGATAAAAGGAGAAGTCCAAAACTCGGGTCTTTTCAAATTTTTTTTTTATTGCAAATATAATTATAAAATCAGGACATTTTTGAGGCAAACTTCCACTAGGTTTAAATTTTGAATGTCTTTTCAAAAACTCCTAGGGTGGTGTCCCATATTCATATTTGTGTCGCCGTTTTACGTAAGAGACAAACATGGGGCTCATGAATGCTCCTAGTTACTAAGCAACAACAAACAGAGGAATATAACCTCGATTTGTCCCTTTATATAACAGTATTAGCACACTTTTTTTTTTCGTTTTTTTTTTAAACCCGAGTTGTGGTTTCTCTAGTGATCATGACACAAAGTATCTAGATTTAAGCAAAGTCCAAGCTAACTTCATGACATTAAACTCTTTTGGCCAAATTCATCCTTTTACTAGAGTCACGCAGTTTAAAAACATTTTGGCAATTTGAGTTTTCAAAAAGATGACTTTTTCGGGATAAAAATGGTCATAACCAATCCACAACTAACCTATCTAATTGTAAAAAAAATTACCTCATGTTTGTTTGCAAGGTATTGATAAGGTGCGTAAAAAGAAAACGAAATATCCACAAAGAAAGCTAAAACACGCAAAGCTAAAGAAAATAGTTCAAATCCAAGCGTTCTAACAAATCTCGCCACCCCCAACTTCAAGGGTCACATTGTCCCCAATGTGAAGAGGAGATGGGATACAAAATGGAGCAAAGGAAACGACAACTAAGACAAAGACAAATACGACCTTATGACGGTGGTGGGAAGTGTCCTTGAGAGAGGTGCCATTGATGGAGTTGAGAGAAAAAGGGCATTTTGTTGTTGTTGGTCCTCTCGAATATCCCTAATGACGCCAAATTGCTGCTCCATCATTTGTTGTTGGCGGTCAAGCATATTCTGCTGGCGTTCGAGCATCGTTTGTTGATATGATAGCATGTCTCTTTGGTGTTGTTGCTCCTGTAGGATAGCTTGAAGATTGACTTGTTCATGTGGTGCCGGTGGTGGTGGTGGGTGAGATGAAGGAGTATGGGTTGGTGAACCCTTGGAGGAGATGGGGATTTGGGAGCATCATCCCTCTCGGGAGGTAGTTCGAGGCGACTCGTCATCCTCCGGATTGTGTCACATACCCATCAACCAATTGTCACGATTACGAATTGTAGTTCGTGCTGGTCGGGAAGTAATAGTCGTTGGGATGTATGTCGAAAAAAGCAAGCAAAATTGATCATTGATTCTTTCAATTAATTTTATAGCAAAGACATACCTCGAGATCAATACGATTGCTTCCTCGCGCTTGTTGTAAATCCGTTAAGTCATGCTCAAGTGAAGAGCAATTGGAGTAATTAGGCCTCCAACAAGAATTTTACTACATTCGCCCCGCCCGACTTTCGAAAATGGCATGCTAAGTGAGACCCGGTGTCAAGGTGTTTGCCATAGACCATAGCCCATAAAAACAATAGCTCGCCCTTCCTCAAATTCCCGTCACTTTCCCCTATCGAAAAGTGTGCTAGCCATCACACGATGCATATAACGAAAACACAAGGATTTATTACGCGTGATACTTTAGCACGAGAAGCAACATAGTCATATGAAGGAGCTATTTCATTCCAAAATCGTTTGTGCATTAAAGTCGCTAGGAAAGCATCTGTTACCATCAATTGGAAGACCATATATTTGATTGAAGTCGGCAAGAGTCAATGTATACTCTTGATTGAACAAGCGAAAAGAGATGAGGCCGTCCCCCTAGCATGAGTTCCGTGAGGATTTCGGCGTTAAATGAGCTAAGGAATTCGCAGACGCGCTCATAAGTTGGTGCTTTTGCACCCATGAATTGTCCCCACCCAACTTGTTCAAACATCCAATCAATATCTTCTTGTAGCCCAAGGGTCTCTAATGTCATGGCGTCAGGATACCTGGTGTTGTGCAATGGTTTACTCAACAATTGTTGATATCGGGTTGCTTGCTCGTCATCCGGAATAGAATGCCGTGACGATTACTTGGTGGATTAGCTCGGGAGGGGCGGCGAGAGCCGAGGGTCCCCAGACCGGAAGGAGCGGTAACTCGGCCGTTTTGACATGGTAGTCCTAAAAAGGAATTTTTGATAACAACATGCAATACAAGGACAGATTATTATTAATATTTCTTTGAGAACCAACTATCCTATAAAAACCATGCCTCAACAACATCATCCCATCACCTTCAAGTTCTCATCAAAATAGCAAGTAAGTTACAACAAAGCACGGTTTCCACTCATGATCAATCATATGATTCTAACAATCAATCAATCAACAAACGCTCATATCGTTATATTTAGGCAACAATAAACCCTTTCATTCGTTTAGGACCAATTTTGTTGGTGAAATTAAGCAAGATAATTCCAACAATTGACTTCACATGATTTTACCCATACAAATTTCAATAGCACATGGGGCCAAAATTATCACCATAAAAATCAAGAAATACCCTCATCTTCAACACAAATAATTAGGCATAAAAATTCTAAAAATTTAAGTTAAATCAAAAAGCCCTAAATGATAGAAATTTCAAACATTTATGAACAAATTGAAAGCACAAAAACACAAATGAAAAAAAATAACATAGAAAATCATACCTTGAAATAGAAACCCACAAGAGAAATCTCCCAAAAACCCACAAAATTCCCAACAATCAATCGGTAGAAGTGTTGGCAATGGATGGAAGATGGTGTTTTATGGAAGAATTTGAGTTTAGATGGAAGAGTGAGGTGAATTTGGGGGAAATTTTGGTGAAGAAGAGGGGTTTTTAGGGTTTTGGGGATGAAAAATTTCGAAAAAATGCCCCTATTTCGAACCAGCCCTGTTTTTTGTACAGCCCGGACACGGCCGTGTCGGGCGACACGGCCTGGCCGTGTTCCGGGCTGTTTGTGAGTAAAAAATTTTGAGCCCGAACACGGGCGTGTCGGGCGACACGGCCCAGCTGTGTTCGGGCCAATTTTTGATTTTTTTATAAAAGGGAAAATTGGGGAATTTTGACACGGCCAGGCCGTGTTCCGGCTGTAAAATGTTTTTTTTTTTAAATAAATATCATCCCGAGTAAAAAAATGAATCCTAAGTAAAAATTGAAACAAATTGACACAAAAAAATCATCGGGTTGCCTCCCGGGTAGCGCTTCTTTAGTCGTATATAGCCGGATCGATTCACCTCTAATTGTGTGATGTATTTGGGGATCCTCAAGCTTGAGGGAATCTCTATAATTATCATCGATGGTGCCCCCAAAATAAAGCTTCGGACGGTGTCCGTTTATTTAAAGGTGCCCATTTCCTTGTGCGTAATTTCGATAGTCCCGTAAGGAAACACTTGAGTAATGAATGAATGGGCGGACCACCGGATTTTAACTTACCCGGAAATAGGCGAAGTCGGGAATTGAATAGTAACACTTGATCACCCGTTTGAATTCCTCGTGTGCTTAATGTGCTTGTCATGCCATTGTTTCGTCGTTCTTTTGTAAATTTTCGATTCTCGTATGACCAATTTCGCCATTCTTCGAGTTCGTTAATCTGCAATAAACGGTTATTTCTCGCACTTGACAAATCATAATTAAGCATTTTAATAGCCCAAAAGGCTTTATGTTCAAGCTCAACCAAGCAAATGACATGATTTACCATAGACTAGTCGGTATGGGGTAGTCCCTATTGGCGTTTTGAAAGCCGTTCTATAAGCCCAAAGGGCATCATCGAGTTTGAGGGACCAATCCTTGCGAGAGTGCCCAACCGTTTTTTCCAAAATTCGCGTTTTAATTCGCGGTTGGACACTTCGACTTGACCACTAGTTTGGGGATGATAAGCGGTCGCGACTCGGGTGTGTGACACCATAACGCTTTAAAACCTTATCAAATTGATTATTACAAAAGTGAGTGCCTCTATCGCTAATGATGGCTCGTGGTGTACCAAACCGGTAAAAAGTTTTTGAGAAAATGCACCACCACTCGAGCATCATTTTTAGGTAAAGCTTGAGCCTCTACCCACTTAGACACGTAGTCAACGGCTACCAAAATATATTTATTGCCAAACGACACGGAAAAGGTCCCATAAAATCAATACCCCAAACATCAAAAATTTCACAAACAAGTATACCGTTTTGGGGCATTTCATTTCTTCGAGAAATATTCCCTGTTCGTTGACAACTATCACAAGTTTCAACATACCTTTTTGCGTCCTTGAAAAGTGTAGGCCAATAAAAACCCGACTCAAGGACCTTGCGTGCCGTAGTATTTGCTTGATAATGTCCACCAGTGGGTCCTTTGTGACAATGATTCAAAATGGAGATGGTTTCGGGAAGTGCAACACACCTTCGTATGATTTGATCCGCACAAACTCGGAAGAGGTGGGGATCGTCCCAAATATAATACTTGAGGTCCGAAAAGAATTTCTTCTTTTGTTGATGGGTCATCCCTTTTGGGAGAACTTTTCCGCAAGATAATTAGCGAAATCGCAAACCAAGGAATATCAATTGAAATTGAGTTAAGGGCAAAGAGTTGCTCATCCTGGGAAAGAATCGTTGATATGTCCATTGTGTTGCTCATTGGTGCCGAGTGCTCAAGCCGAGATAGGTGGTCGGCGGCAAGATTTTCGGCACCCGCTTATCTTTGATCTCCACATCGAATTCTTGGAGTAAGAAAACCCATCGAATTAGTCGTGGTTTTGCGTCATTTTTGTCGAGCAAATAGCGTAAAGCAGAGTGATCCGTATAAACAATGACTTTGGATAGAATCAAGTATGAGCGAAATTTGTCAAAGGCGAAAACCACCGCAAGTAGTTCCTTTTCGGTAGTTGTATAGTGTGATTGAGCAGATTCAAATTCTTACTTGCATAGTAAATTGGCCGGAAATGTTTATCTTTCGTTGCCCAAGTACCGCTCCTACCGCGTAGTCACTAGCATCACACATGAGTTCGAACGGTTGAGACCAATCCAGGAGCCACCATGATGGGAGAAGTGGTGAGTTTTTCTTTCAAAGTGTTGAATGCTTGGAGACATTCATCGTTGATATCAAAAATGCATCCTTTTCTAAAAGACGAGTAAGCGGCCGGGCGATTTTTGAAAAATCTTTGATAAAGCGCCTATAAAACCCGGCGTGCCCCAAAAGCTTTCGGATAGCCTTCACCGAGGTGGGCGGTGGCAATTTGGAAATTGTATCAACTTTCGCTTTGTCAACTTCAATTCCCCGCAAGAAATTTTATGCCCCAAAACAATACCTTCTTGTACCATGAAGTGGCACTTTTCCCAGTTAAGTACCAGGTTAGTCTCTTCGCAACGAACAAGGACTTTTTTAAGATTTGCAAGACAAAGATCAAATGAATCCCCAAAAACCGAAAAGTCATCCATGAAGACTTCCATGATTTCCTCTACAAACTCGTCGAAGATGGCAAGCATACAACGTTGAAAAGTTCTTTGGTGCGTTGCACAACCCAAAAGGCATGCGTCTATAGGCGAAAGTACCGTAGGGACAAGTGAAAGTGGTTTTCTCTTGGTCCTCGGTGCTATCGATCTGAAAATAACCCGACATGCCATCAAGGAAGCAATAATAGAGGTGACCGGATAAACGTTCAAGCATTTGATCAATAAAAGGTAAGGGAAAGTGGTCCTTGCGAGTAGCATCATTAAGTCGTCGTAATCGATGCAAACTCGCCAACCTGTTACCGTCAGACATCGGAATAAGTTAGATTCTTTTCATTTGGTACCACTTTGTCATCCCACCTTTCTTTGGGACCACTTGAACTGGACTTACCCATTCTTGTCGGAGATTGGATAGATGAGCCCAAAGATCCAAAGAGTTTGATTACCTCTCGCTTTAACCACCTCTTTCATGTTTGGATTTAAGCGACGCGAGGTAGAACAACCGGCTTGAAATTTTCCTCCATCGAGAATCTTGTGAGTGCAAAAGGAAGGATTAATCCCTCGAATGTCGGAGATTTTCCAAGCGATGGCCTTTTTATGTTCCCGTAATATTGCCAACAATCTATCCTTTTGATGAGAAGATAAATTGGAGGAAATAATTACGGGAAGTTTGGCGTTCTCGGCTAGAAATGCATATTCCAAGTGTTCGGGTAACTCCTTGGCTCAACAACGGTGGTGGATCCTCAATGGATGGTTTGATATGCCCCACCCGTGAGTTTTCAATTTTTTCGAACTCTTTCGTCGTTCGTTGGTTCGTTTTCCTCCAATGCGAGTACGGATTCCCTAAGAAAGGGGTTTTCATCCGATATATCCGCACTTTGAACAATACAAGTCTCCAAGAATTCGTTAGAAATCATGCTTGGTAGAGAGTTGGTTATCTCCATATCGATAAGATCAATAGCAAAACAGAGTCATCTTTATCTATCGTATTTTTCATTGATGTAGCGATTTTAAAAATGACTTGTTCATCTTCGACTCTTAAAATTAGTTTGCCATCATGCACGTCAATGATTGCCTTAGCAAGAGCTAAAAATGGACGCCCAGGATCAAAGGGACTTCGACATCCGTATGCATATCAAGAATTACAAAATCGACAGAAATATAAACTTATCGACTTTGACTAAAACATCTTCAACAATGCCTCTAGGATATTTAATAGATCCGTCACCTAATTAATTGCGGGCTCATCCTAGTTGGTTTTGGCTCCCCTAGACCCATTTGTTTGAATAAATCATAAGGCATCAAGTTAATGCTAGCCCCTAGATCGCCAATGCCCGATCAATACCAAATTACCGACATGACAAGGAATAGTAAAACTCCCTGGATCTTTGATTTTCTCGAGGTAACTTGTTTTGCAAAATTGCCGAGCATTTCTCATTTAATTGCACCATGGATATTTCTTCAAGCTTCTTCTTATTTGAAAGAAGATCTTTTAGGAACTTGGTATATTTTGGCATCGTGAAAGGGCTTCAACAAAAGGAATATTGATGTGCAATTGTTTAAATAAATCCAAGAACTTACCAAATTGGTCGTCATGTTTGTCCTTACGTTAATCGACTTGGATACGGAATAGGTGGTTGGAATTCCGGTACCATTTTCTTTGTTTCCTTGGATACCTGTTCGTCTTTTTGTTGTATGGGCGTGGGTTCGTCCTCCGGCATCCGTACTTCATCTAGCTTTGTTCCACTCCTTAGAGTAATTGCTTTTACCTGTTCTCTTGGATTTGGCTCGGTGTTGCTAGGTAAGCTCCTTGTGGCCTTTCGGAGATCATTTTGGCAATTTGACCAATTTGATTTTCCAAGTTGCGAATGGATGCTTCTTGGTTCCTTAAGGATGTTTCGGTGGCCGTGAAACGGGTTTCCATTGTTTGGACGAATTTGGACAGTAAGTCCTCCAAACTTGGTTTTTCGGATTTGGAAACCGGGAGGTGCGATTTAATTGGGGAGTGCGTTTGGATTAGGCTTCGTTGACCTTGATTTTCCCAACTAAAGTTCGGGTGTTGACGCCAACCTGGATTATAAGTGTTCTTTGAAAGGATTATTTTGAAAGGGTCGAGATTGATTACCTAGATAATCCACTTGTTCATGCGGCGGTATCGCGTGAGGGCAATCTTGGTGGTTGTGCGATCCTCCACAAGTCTCGCATGAGAAGGCTTGTTGTGGTGGTGGTTTTGGAGCTGCCAACCCGTCTATTTTCCTCGAGTTAGAGCTTCGACTGTGCGGCTAGTGTCACCACCGCGTCCGCATTATATACTCCCACTGACCTGTTGGTTTTTCCTCGTACGGATTGCCATTGATAGCCATTCATGGCCATTCCTTCTATGAGATCTTGGGCGGCTTCGGGTGTCTTATTGTTCAATGTTCCTCCCGCCGCCGCATCAATCATCTGTCTTGTCGATGAGAGCAACCCATTGTAAAATGTTTGGACTTGCATCCAAATGGGAAGACCATGATGTGGGCATTTTCGCAGCAATTCTTTGAATCTCTCCCAAGTGTCGTACAAGGTTTCATCGTCCTCTTGAGTGAATGAAGAGATCTCATTCCTCAATCGTGCGGTTTTAGCGGGTGGGAAATACTTTAAAAGGAATTTTTCCGCCATAATGCTCCATGTTGTGATTGTTCCCTTCGGTAAAGTGTTTAGCCATTGTTTAGCCCGTCCCCGAAGAGTAAATGGGAACAAGCGTAAACGGATGGCATCGTCGGAGACTCCATTTATTTTGAAAGTATCGCAAATTTCGAGGAAATTCGCGATATGATTATTTGGATCTTCGTCTGGTAAGCCGTCGAATTGGACAAATTGTTGCACCATTTGAATGACATTCGGTTTGATTTCAAATTATTGGTCGCAACAAATGGCCTTACGATACTAGTCGACGCATCGTCCATAGATGGCTTGGCGTAGTCGTATATGGTTCTTTGTTGTTCATCCGCCATATCGGGATCCTTGCTTTTCGTTAGTATCCTCCTCGTGGTCTATACTAACACTTTCCTCTCGTGTTGCTACCCGGCGGTCTCGCGCCTTCCCGATTCGGCGACGAGTAGGCATGCACTGTAGTAAACAAGGAGGATAAGTATAATCCAAGACTTACAAAGATAGACACCTAGAAAGACAATTGATGAAAATAAAAAAAATGATTAAATTAACAAAAATAAGATGTTCTTAATATTACAATCCCCGGCAACGGCGCCAAAAACTTGATGGCTCAAAAGTTACCTTTAAAACCATAGGCAAGTGCACCTATCGTTTTATAGTATAGATTATTGAGTACCGAGTGTCATTCCCACGAGGATTGTAAGTACTAATAATTACCGTCTTTTTGTTATTTAATCTAACAATTTTCAGAGTTTTTGTTTGATGAAAAAGGAAAACAAATTATAAATTGTAAAAATGAAGTAAAATTTGTAGAATAAGAAATCAAGAGATAAAAGTGTGTTTGAATGTAAATCCTCTAGAATGTTTTTGTGATTTGACAAGTTAAAAGATTCAACCATAAGCCCTTAAGTAAAAAACCAACCTCTTTTAATAAAATCTCATGCTATGTGGACCGTAGAAATTCCCGATTTAAGTTAATCCATTTCTCAAGGCGAAAAACTCCTAATCTCAAGTTGATTAATGAAATCTCTTTCTAGTTAAAACCCCCAAGATTGCGTTATAACGATTTATGAATTCCCATATTAGGTTTGACCCTAATCCGGAAGATTTATGTCGCCCCTATATCTAGGATTGCATGCAACTCTTTTCACTTATACAATTTCTTTTTCACCACAAATCTTTCGATTACCCGATGAAGAAAAGATATCAAATCAATATACCGGAAATATTAACTCGAATGAGATGAGCATGATATAAGTGAATCACACAAGACATGAGAATTTTATTAAAAACATACAAACCTTAATCACAAATCCATTCTAGAGTTCATTACACTCAAACACTAAGATTTTAGCTACTCATGATTTTGACAAAAGAGTAAGTTACACAAGAAGATTTAAGCATTGTAGACATGGTGTACTTATCTTTCTCAAAACCTCAATGGACTTCTTCCTTGATTGATGATGTTGCTCCAAGCCTTCTTCTCCAAGACCCCTTGATCCCAATTCTACTTAATGAAATGAATACAATGAATATTTCCTGAATATCTAATGAATGCCTCTCTCAATTTCAACCCTTGGATTTTATAGGAAACCAATACATTGATAGTATTCTCTTTTATTAAACAATCACCCCCATTTTTCTTGTTGGTTGGTGAATTCTTGTATTCAAGTGATGAGGGAGGGGACATGGAGACATGTTTCAAAGCAAAATATGGTGTTAAAAGTGTACAAAAGTGGCCAAAATGGGTTCAGTTTGGTGAGTTTTCCCAAATTCCGCAAAGAAAAGTTGCAAAAAGAGGTCCCGGACACGCCAGTAAAAGACGGCCAGGCCGTGCCGCAACAAAATTGCCGAAACACGCCTGACACGGCCGTGTTGGACAACACGCCAGGCCGTGTTGTACGACACGGCCGTGTTGTACGACACGGCCGTGTTGTACGACACGGCCAGGCCGTGTTCGGGGCTGTTTTGTGCGATTTTTCCTCCTCTTTTGATCCCCTTCAACATGGCCGTGTTCGGTGACACGGTTTGGCCGTTTTGGACCCTTTTTCCAATTTTTATCCAATTTATTTCCTTCTTTTTTGAACATGGCCATGTTACTTAACACCCCAAGTCATGTTGAGTGATTTTCTTGCCTTTTTTCAAGTAATATTGGCTTCACATTGCTCCAAATTGCTCCACCTATAATGTTAAACACATCACACGATGAAATGCTACAGAAATACTTGAGAAACTATGATTTTTCTAACAAAACAATCCAAAAACTATTGAATTAATAATACAAAATATGTGCAAAATGACACTTATCACTAATCATTTTGATCGAATTTAATATTGAAGAAGCATGTTGAGATTATGTGCCTAGGTTGCTTTCGTATTTGTTGAAAACTTGTGAGCTTGGGTCTTTATAAATTTATAAATATTTTACTTGTTAATTTTGGATTTAGATTAGATCTAGATAATTTGTGATTTTTGACCGCTTCAATAAAATTGGAATACGATATTCACTATAACCTAATTATTTCGTATTCAATCCTCGAGGAATACGACCTTGCTAGCTACTATCCGCTAGCTACATTGTACACTTGCAGTTAATGAAAAGATTATCATGATCATATATATATATATATATATATAGATTAGAGAAAATCTCGATTGACAAAGAATATTATTTTTACGATGACGTGATGTTGTTCACAATAGTACAAGAATAACCGGTGGCTATCCCAAATGGGCCTTTCTTTCCTTAAGCTTTCCATCCGCCGCCACTCATGGACTTCCCACCCCGGAAGTGGGTATCATGCTTTTCCCCACCTCAACTAGTGGTACTCACAATCTTAGAACTCAATACTTTAGCCTGGAGGTCCCGGGTTCGAGTGTGGGGAAAGGCATGAAACCCACTTCCAGGGGTGGAAAGTCCATGAGTAGCGACGCGGATGGAAAGTCCAAAAGAAAAGGCTAAGGAAAAGGCCCGTTTGACATAGCCCCAGGTTGTTACAACAAAGAATCGGGAATGCCTTCAAATGCCAAAGTAAAAACGATAAAGTAAAATTACAAAGAGTAACCTATCTATTACGTAATCAGATCAAAATCGAAAGTTGAGTTGACATGAAACTTTTTTCGCAAAGCAATTACATCCCGACTAGTGCTCACGGACCGACATATTGCTTTCAAAGATGAAACGACTTACGTTTTTATGTAGTAGCACCACTAACACAAAAGATTCTTTAAACAGGAAGATGTTAGAACTTGCTGCTAGACTCAAAATATAGAAATGCAGAAATAGTGTTTAATTTTTGAAGTAAGAATGTTGAATGTTGTGTGTAAAATCTGCAAAGTCTAGCTAAGCTTTTAAATTGGCAACACATCCAACACTTGCAAAGCAGATTACTGATCAAGTTAGTGGGCATTAAACCGGTCAGAATATCATGTGTTATTTCCCACTTGATTTGACCACTCATCTTTGGAGTTACAGATTATAACAAATATATGAATCGACACACCGCAATGTCCAGATTCATTGGGCCCTCCAAATTGTCCAACAATCATTAGAATATGGGACAAGCTCATTTTCGGGTGGCAAAACTATAGTGAACCTAGACCCAGGCCCAAAGGGCATGCCCATGCCCAGGTCCAAGCACGCGTGTGTGGTCCACTTGTGGTCATCCACTTGTGTTATAGTATATCCAACTAATAACACCTTCTAGTATTTATACTCGGTTAAACTATGATTTATATTCTATGTGGGACAAGGAAAAAATCTTTCAACTCTCTTTACATAATGCCCATTCGTGTGGCCAACTTCGTGTATTAATTTCTCACTCAACAAAATTTGGTTTTGAGAAATATAAAATACTACGAATATCTACTCAAAATGTATATTAATAATTTATGATATAATTCTTCCAAAATTAAATGGTCAAAGTCAGGCCGACGCCCACTTTATTAAAATCAAATTTCCAACAATCTCCTACATGAGTGAAAATTAATGCATGTATGAATGCGGACACACAAACCAAATTCCCCTAAGAAACAATATTGCATCCGGAAAGGTAGCTTGTGCCTTTGAACCTTCCATAGCCAAGACTCAATACCATCGTAAACCGGGCGGCTTAGTGGACGCAATGCCTTAAACTATTCATCCTTGGTGTATACCGAGTCAACGATCTTTACAATAAGGTCTCAACACTTTCTCGTTTCTCAAGTTTTGTGTCCGTTTCGCCATAAACACCTCTTTAAATTCATAAGTATTATTTTGAAGTGACCCACACTTCTCACTTACATATGTGATCATCTATTCGAGTAGCTTGCCATACTCAACCTCAACGACGTGTAGGAATCATTAAAAGTCAAATGACTTAGCCTCACCACAACTTTGCGGGCGTTTCAACACTGGATTTGCTTTCTAAGGATTGGTTGAAACAATGTTTCCAAGTCTTACAACATAACCTTCATAACTTAGTTTTCCCATTGAACCAAGTTCTTGGGATCTCCAGTCATCATTGTTAAGTTGCCACTACGATGGTTATTGTACTTTGTGGATTTTAAGCCCGTTCCTTTATGAATTTACTCAATTGATCTCGATTCATCCCATTTATCAAAGGGTCTGTCAAATTGTCATTTAACTTTACGTAGTCAATTGATATTACAATGTTTGAGATCAATTGTCTTATGGTATTATGTCTCCGATGAATATGTCGAGACTTGCCGTTTGACTATCACAATGAACCATTCTGAACGCATACATGGTTTTTCCAATATAGAATATCTTCCAATTTTTTTGAAGTCACTCGCTTCTTGACCACCTTAACCAAAGCTATAAACTCGATTCCGGGTTGACCGAGCCATACAAGTCCACTTCATGGAATTCCAGGATATTGCACCACACCCAATGGTGAATATGTATCCACTAGTGGAATAAGAACTTTTCGAATCCAAAATGCAACTAACATCACTATACCCTTCAAGTACATTTGGATATCTCGAGTAGTACAACCCATAATTCAAGGTATACTTCAAGTATTTTTAACACCCTGGTTAACGCTTTTCAATGCTCATGGCTTGGATTGCTCGTGAACCTACTCCACTTGTTTACATGATAGGCTAAGTCCGGATGTGTACATGATTGTGATGTACATCGACCGCGCCTTTCATACGTAAGTATTCTATCCGAGTCACCGGTTCGCTTTATTTGCAACCAGGTTAACACTTAAACAATGGGTGTCTTTGACGA
Organism: Rehmannia glutinosa; assembly: GCA_016081115.2. Classification (NCBI taxonomy): domain Eukaryota; kingdom Viridiplantae; phylum Streptophyta; class Magnoliopsida; order Lamiales; family Orobanchaceae; genus Rehmannia; species Rehmannia glutinosa. The sequence continues at coordinate 95,407 of JABTTQ020000590.1, forward strand.
TGAACTATCAAAGCATTGAATTTCTTGAGCACTTTCTCCACATAATGGGATTGCGACAAGATAATTCCATTAGAGTTCTCACGATTTTGATCCATAGAATCACATCTCCGGTTTCCATATACTTCATGTCAAACTTTCTCTTAACATTATTTTATTGTCCATGATAGAATCATAACTATCGCCCATGATTAACAAATCGTCAACATTATACAAACTATGACAAATGTTTCGATGTCCCTTTGTCATATTGACATTTACCACACTTGTTGATTATAATTCCATTTGATAACATTGTATTATCAAATTTAAGATTCCATTGTCTCGAACTTGTTTTAGTCCATACAATGAACTTATTAACTTGCACACCTTCTTTTCTTGACCAGGTGCAAGAAACCCATTAGGTTGTTCCATGTAGACTTTAGGATCTATCTCTCCATTCAGAACTGTAGTCTTGACATCCATATGATGGATCTCTAGATTGTGCAAAGCAGCAATCGCGAGAAGCACCCGAATAGATGTAATCCTCGTTACTGAAGAATATGTATCAAAGAAATCATACATCCTTTTTGTTTAAAGCCCTTGGCCATAAGCCGAGCTTTATACTTATCAATAGTTCCATCTATTTTATACTTCTTCTTTAGGATCCATTTACATTCGAGCTTTATACTTATCAATAGTGCCATCTGTCTTATACTTCTTCTTTAGGATCCATTTACATCCTAAGGTTTATGACCATCAGAGAGATCAACCAACTCCCAAGTATGGTTCTGCAGAATGAACTCAACTTAACTATTGATAGCTTCTTGCCAGAGCGGAGCATCTAGTTTACTTATAGATTCTTTAATCGAGTTTGACTCACTATCTACAAAATGTTATGAAATCATGTCCAAAAGACTTAGCCGTCTTAGATATCTTATGCGTCTCGGTTCTTCACTACTTGGTCTTTGAACCACTTGCGATTTGTGAGTTCTTTTATTATTTCTCTCTTATACCTTTTTTCTACAAGGGTAGACATCCCCAAAGAATACAAAATTTCTTGATTCAATTATGGAACCTTGATTATTTCATTTTCTCGACTTATATTTCATAAACCGACATGCACTACTTTGGTATGCATATCCCACAAAGACACAATCAAGTGTCTTTGGTCCAATTTTAACTTATTTTGGTTCGTATTACTACATTAGTCAAACACCCCCACACTTTAGGGTATTATAAGAAAGCTTACGATTTTTCCACAAGTAGTAAGGAGTCTTATCTTTCCCATTAAGTGGTATTTTATTCAATATATGGTTGGTTAAAAAAGCGCCTTCCCCCACATATTCTCGGGATAATTTGGAACTAATCAACATGGCATTCATCATTTCTTTAAGAGTTCGTTTTGCATTCAACAACATCGTTAGACTATGTGAATATGGAGCCATTGTTTGATGAATTATGCCCGATTGGGTACACAATTCTTCAAACGGTACAATATATTCTCCACCTCTATCACTCTGAATTATTTTAATCTGTCTGTCATGTTGATTTTCAACTTTATTTTTATAATTTTTAAAAGCTTCCAAAGCTTCATCTTTGCTTCTTAACAAATATAAATAGCGAAACTTTGTGTAATCATCAATAAAAGTAAAGAAATACTTTTTGCCACCTTTAGTTTGCACAAGTTTCGGATCACATACATCCGTGTGTGTCAATTTAAAGGTATAGTGCTCATTTCAACCGAATAAAATAGTAATTTAGCCATTTTGGCTTCAACACAAACTTCACATTTTCTTTGTGAGTTTACTTTAGGTAAATTAATTAATTCTAAATTTACTAATATTTTTATAGCATTTAGATTTACATGTCATAATCTAATATATCATAAATCAGAGCATTCGACAATGTGAATAAAAGAAGATGCATTCTTATTCACTTCATTGCAGCCTAAACCCATGGTTGGCCAGCAATGAACCCAAAACCAGATTTCTTTCGGATGTCTTGGACATGAAGCATATCTTTCAGCTTCAACTCCTTGCCCAAAGTAAGCTTCAACACCACCGTACCTATGCCAACAACATCAGAAGAGGAACGGTTCCCCATGTTGACCTTGATTCTGGTTGATGGGATGTAAGAGGAGAATGTATCCTGATCAGAACAGACATGGCAAGTGGCACCAGTATCCATAAATCATTCTTTCGGGTTATCCGGTAAGTTGGCTTCAAACACCACCACCGACATGTCAACGTCGGTCAGTTCCCTTTGTTCAACTACATTGGCATTGGACTATGGTTTAATTTTCTTTTTCTTTTCAGTTGACGACAGTCATTTGCCATATGGTTCAGTTTGCCACAGTTGTAGCAAGTTCCCTGAACTTTCTAGTTGTCGGTTTCTTGTCTTTAGCGTTAAGCATTTTCTTTGACTCCATAGGGACAAGCCTGGAGTTAGAGTCAATCCTCATATTGTCTTCATCAATCCTGAGTTTGACAATCAGATCCTCTCAAGTCCCATCCTTTTTCGCTTATATTTGAGTTAATTCTTAAAATCCCTCCAACTTGGGGGTAATTTCTCAATCAAATCAGCCACTTGTAATACCTTTGGCAAGGCCATTCATTTGGCATAGATTTCATGTAGGATTAACTGGAACTTCTGAACTTGTTCCATCACGGTTATAGAATCAACCACCACAAAATTCAAAAACTTACTGACAACAAATTTCTTTGTGTTGGTATCCTCGGTTTTGTACTTCTTCCCTGAAGATTCCCACAACTCTATTTGGAGGTTTTCACCGCACAGTACACACTGTAATTGCATTACTAAGTCCGTTTAGGGCATATTTACGAAACATGGAATCACCATAGCCCCATGCTTCAAACGCAACGCGTTTTTCAACATTAGTTTTATCTTCAACCACCACATGAGCATCCTCAGTCAAGTATTTCGCCGAGCTGGGGGTCGTTGGGTATAATAACATTTTTTGTTGCCACCTCTTGAAATCGAAACTTATGAATTTTTCAGATTTCTTAGCTTGAGCAGGAGGGATGATCGAGGTTCTGCTACTTGACGCCATTTTGAAGTTTGATAATTGTTGATTACAATTGCAGTGGTTACAGAAACGGGAAAAGCCTTCAAGATGGCTTACAAAACAGAAACTTAAAATTACAAGAAAAGTAAAACTTTACTATTACAAGTCTTGAATGGATTCCACTCCAAAAGCATGAATCTGGCTTAACTTTACAAGTCCAGGTCGAGGAAGATGCTTGCGGTATGACGTAATGTCCCCAAAGATAAAATGGCTTTATCTCTTTTGTGTACAGAGCAACCAGCGACACAAAAACACCTTTCCAACTTGAAGGTGAGAATCGGTTCTTGGACACGAATGCAGGAAGGAAGTGTTCTTGCAAGTGTTCTTCAACATGTTACAACACTATTACCGACACTTGAAGAATATGTAGAGATATGCGATTTTTTCTGTGTATTCTGACTTCATCTCTTCCTTCTAACCCCTCAATGCAACAAAACACCTAGACTTATACAGGCCATTATTTCCAACACTTGTAGGGAATTAAAGATAAGGAGAGTGGGAATTAAAACCATTTGTAACTCCCATGTGTTACAACCTCTTCTTACGACCACCACTTGAGGAGTTACAAACTCCAAAAGACACATGAACCTGGACACCTCCAATGTCCGATTCATTGACACATGAACCTGGACACCTCCAATATCTATATTCATCAGCCCAACAATTACTTGAATATGGGCCAAACCCATTTTCAAGTGACAAAACTAATCAACTCGAACTCGAGTCTAAAGAATCGATCCGGTCCAAGGCCCATTTGTGATCATATTTGTGTTATAGTATATCCAACCAATAACACCTTATAGTATTTATACTAGGATAAACTATGCCCTTTATATAATACCCATTCGTGTGGCCAACTTCGTGTATTTATTTCTCACTCACCAAAATTTGGTTTTGAGAAATAATAAATACTACAAAGATCTACTCGGTACGTAGATTAACGATTTACAATTTAATTCCTCCAGAATTAAATACTTAGCCACCGAAAATTTGGTCAATATTGGATCGATGCCCACTTTATCAAAACCAAATTTCCAACAATCCCCCAAATGAGTTGAAATTAATGCATGCATGAATGCAGACACGCAAATCAGTCCTCAAGAGACAATATTGCATCCGTAAAGATAGCTTGTGGCTTTGAACCTACCGTAGTCAATACCATCGGGTACACTGGTGGCTTAGTGGATGCAATGCCTTGAACTATTCCTCCATGGTGTATACCGAGACAACAATATTAACACAATAAGGTCTCAACACCTTTTGTTCTCACATTTTGTGTCCGTTTCGGCCATGAACACCTCTTTGGATTCATAAGTGTTACTTTGAAGCAGCCCGCACTTTTCACTTACATAGGTGATCTCCTATCCGAGTATCCTGTCATACTCAACCTCGGCCGAGGTGTTGGAATCATTAAAAGTCAAATGACTTAGCCTCACCACAACTTTGCGGTGTTCAACACTTGGTATTGCTCTTTAGGGATGGGTTGAAACATTATTTGCAAGTGTTACAACATAACATTCATAGCTTAGTTTTCCCATTGAACCAAGTTCTTGGGATCTCGGTCATCATGGTTGGGTTACCACTATGATGGTTATTTACTTTGTGGACTTTAAGCCCATTCCCTCTAGCAATTTACTCAATTGATCTTGATTCAATCCTTTCATCAAAGGATCGCCAAATTATCTTTTGACTTAACGTACTCAATTGAAATCACATCGTTTGAGATCAATTGTCTAACAAAGATTGTGTCTCCGACGAATATGTCGAGACTTACCATTATACATATTGATCGTGCTCTTCCAATAGTCGTTTGACTATCACAATGAATCATCACAAAAGGCACAAAGCTTCCTCCAACATGGAATATCTTCCAAAAAGTTTCAAGCCACTCGCTTCTTTTCACCGACTTTGTCCAAAGCAATAAACTCGTATTCCATGGTGGATCGAGCTATACACATTTGCTCGTGGACTTCCATGATACCGCACCATCTCCAATGGTGAATATGTATCCACTAGTGGAATAAGAATCTTTCGAATCAATCCAACTAAAGCATCACTATACACTTCGAGTACAACCGGATATCTCGAGTTGTATAGCCCATACTCCAAGATATACTTCAAGTATTTTAACACCCTGGTTAACGCTTTCCAATGCTCATGGCTTGGATTGCTCATGAACCTACTCAACATATTTATAGGGTAGGTCAAATCTGGACGTGTACAATTTGTGATGTACATCGATCGCTTATTATTATACGTGAGTATTCCAATCGAGCCATTGGTTCTCGCTTTTATTAGCAACCGATTTACACTTTAATCAATGGGCGTCTTTGACGGTGAACGTCAAAAGCATGAAATTTCTTGAGCACTTTCTCCATATAGTGGGATTGTGACAAGATAATTCTATTAGAGTTCTCACGACTTTTATCCGTAGGATTACATCGCAGATTCTATATCCTTCATGTCAAAGTTCCTCTTTAACATTCTTTTAAAGTCCATGATAGCACCATGACTACTGCCCATGATTAACAAATCGTCTACGTATAGACAAAATATGACAAATGCTTCCGATGTCCCTTGACGTATACACATTTATCACACTCGTTGATTTTAAATCCATTTGACAACATCGTGTTGTCAAACTTAAGATGTCATTGTTTTGGAGCTTGTTTCAGTCCGTACAAGGATCTTATTAACTTGCACACCTTCTTTTCTTGATCGGGTGCAACAAACCCTTCAGGTTATTCAATGTAGATTTCAACATCTATCTCTCCATTTAGAAATGCCGTTTTGACATCCATCTGATGAATCTCAAGATTCTGCAAAGCAGCAATCGCGAGAAGCACCCGAATAGACGCAATCCTCGTTACCGGAGAATAGGTGTCAAAAAAATCATACCCTTCTTTTTGTTTAAAGCCTTGGCTACAAGCCGTGCTTTATACTTATCAATAGTTCCATCTGCTTTATACTTCTTCTTTAGGATCCACTTACATCCTAAAGGTTTATGACCAGCAGGGAGATCAACCAACTCCCACGTATGATATTGTAGAATGGACTCGATTTCACTATTGATAACTTCTTTCCACCGGAGCATCTGGACTACTTAGAGCCTCTTTAATCGAGTTCGGATCACCATCTAACATAAATGTTATGAAGTCAGTCCAAAGGATTTATCCACCTTAGGCCTCTTATTTCGTCTTAGTTCTTCACCACTCGATGTTGAACTAACCGTTTCGTCAAGTATGACAACATGTGTCATACCAAGTGTTGTTCCAGATGTTATAACACCCGAATCAACACCTTTAGCAACATTTACAAAGAACATCCGCACTGTTCCAGATGTTATAACACCCGAAGTAACACTTCCAGAAACACCTCCAGAAACATCTGAATGCAGTCGTTTCTTAAAACTTCCATCTATCCTTTCTTTACAAGGATAAATATTCTCAAAGAATATAACATTCCTTGACTCAATTATGATACCAACTTTTATTTTCGGATTTTCTGACTTATGTACCATAAAACGATATGCACTATTGTTAAGTGCATAACCTATAAACTTGCTTTGGTTCATGTATTGCAACCTTATACAAACACTCCCACGCTTTAAGTTATTTATAAGAAAGCTTACGATTTTTCCACAATTTGTAAGGAGTCTTATCTTCCCTTTAAGTGGGATTTTATTCAATGTGGTTGACTGTTAAAACAGCTCCCCTCCACATATTCTGAGTTACTTTGTTCAACTCTGGATTACCCCAGAACTTACACAGCTCATGGTTTTTTCATTAGCATTAGAATGTTTTTCGTGATTCTATTACTATTAGAATCCCATTCCAACAATACCATTTGAACCTCATTCAAACAAATTTTAGAACCTTATTCCAACAATTCTGTTTCGAACCATTTACAAATGAGTGTGACCTTAGATGTTGTCACACCTTCAAAGAATACTTTTGTCCTCACTTGGTTCTAAGGTCGCCTTTGTTGTTTCAAATCTTTTCAGTGTCTACTTTTGGTGTTACAACACCGAAACAACACCTTCGAAACTATGGTACAATGTATGCTTGTGGTGTTACAACACCTCGGACAACACTTTCGTAACCCTTAAATATGCAAATCAAGCTCGAAAGCCAAAAGTGAGACAGAAAGTGTGGTTATACACCCACATTTGGATCCGTTAGAATTTTTAAAAAGTATTCCAACATAGTTTTTCGAGTCTCTACCAAGACTTTCATGGATTTAGCTTCATACCTTCGATTGCTTTCTTCGATTTCTCAATCGAACAATCGTGCCACTAATCCAATTTCCTTCCAATTATGCATTTAGAAATTTATGAAAATTTTCCAACCTGGTAACAATATCTAAACGATGTAAACCATTTGGAACTTTTCATTTACACGACTTTCTTCAGTATGAATATCATGCTGGGTTGGTTGAAACATTTAGACTAGTTTCAACACATTTTTAGATTCTTGGAATCATCCATTTTTCAATCCAAAAATTAGAAATAATGAACCTTTTGGAATCACATCCTCATTTCATATTTCTTTTTCAAAATCATGAACCTTCTCCGAAAATATCCTCAGTTCATATCAAACCACACAATACATACAGTAAAGTGTACCATTAAGTCTGTTAAAGACAAAGTTATGACATAGGAAATCATCATCCTAGCCCCATGCTTCAAACGCAACAACGTTTTCAGCAACAACTACAATTCCAAAGAACCAATGGAAGGTCTTTGTTAGATTCATCTCCAAGCTAAAGTGATTGACATGTATTTTGCATGTATTTTAGGCTCAATCTTAGCTAGAATATGTTGATATGCATGCATTATATGAGTAAATAGAGTTTTATTCTGTTTTGTGGAAAAGGATTACGCTTTGCTCGTTTTGTAGGAATTTATCGATAATTGTAGCATTTTGACAACAATTCGGAGCATTGCAACTGCCAATACTTGACATGATAGACGAAGTTTGGAGTCGAATCAAGAAGAAGTTAGACGAACCGGGGCGGAAAACGGAAGAAAAGGCCAAGTGCTAGTTACTACAAGTGAGCACGGGTAGGGCGTGCCCCCTAGCACGGCCCGTGCTCAACCTATAAGTGAAGACTCTGAGTTCGGCTACCAGCATGGGCAAACCGTGCCATAGGGCACGACCCGTGTCTCTTGCAGAATTCTTCCCAATCCATGCAAAGACCAAAGACGGGATGGACGTGCCATACAAAGACGGCCCGTGCTCTGTGCGACAAAAACAGAGTTTGATTCGTTTTCAACTAGGTTGCGACCCAAACAAAGTAAAAATAGACACGGGGAGGCCACAAATAAGGACACACTGATTTTTACCCTAGAAAGTAGAGAAAAGAGCAATTTTCCACCAGAGATTCGGCGATATCGATCAAGACCGCAACCACACCTTCGAGGATTGAAGATAGATCGAGAGATCGTCATCATCCCCGAGTTCACTCATTCCATAGTATCGTTATTTTCAATTAGTTTAGACATGAACTTTAAAATTTTTTTCTATGGATTATTTCTTTTCTATGTCCGGCTAAACACTTTGTGATTCCGGGTTTGGGAGTAGGTTAATGGATACTTTTATTCTATGATTTATTGCAATAAAAGTTAATGTTTTCCAACTCTATTCAAGTACTTTGCTTTAATTCTTGTTTTATCAAAAACTATTGGTTTAACTTGTTTTGATATATTGATTCATAATTCGAACAGATGAGTTTCAATATTAGATCTATGAGTAATTGACATGAATAGCTTACATGATTGAGAAGTCTGTGAATATTCGTGAGGCCTTTTAATCTTTTGATCTTTTGGGAGTTGGATATCTCATGTTGAGTAGAGATGCTAGCATATATATTCCAATCAACGCTTTTACATGCATCTCGAGAGAGAGGGTAAATTACTTTTGTGATTGGTCTATAGAGAAGTATACGTTTAACTTTGGTTTAATTAATCGATAATAAAGGGGATATTAATCAAAACCAATTCCGTGAATCCATTCATCCATTATTCTTCTTGATCTTTTAATCCAATTCTTTGCTTTGTTATTCTAGGATAATTTTCGCTTTGGTATTAATAAAACTAATCATTCAAATGTCGATAGTCTAGATAAAAATAAGGCTATTATAATCCAATACTTAGTATATTAATTTATTAGTCCTGTGGATTCGACCTTGTTAACCCTATTCTATAAATCGCACCGTACACTTTGCGGTGAAGCTAAAAAATAAGGCGAACAAGTTTTTGGCGCCGTTCTGTCGGGACTAATCAAATTTTTAGTACTAATATTGTGATAAATAGATTTGTTTTTAATTTAGACATTTTTCTTTCTTTTTAGTTTGTTGTTTAATTTTACTTCTCTTGTGTTTGACTTGTTTTCTTTAGTTGGTTCAGTAGTGCATGAACACACGCTCGAAGCAAGGAGAATTAGCACCGTTTATACCGAAGGTTGAGGCTTTTGCTAGGCGAGAATAGTGTGGCTACTAAACGGGGGAAGACAACAAGGATAGACTATGGCGCAGGCGTAGAAGGTAACAACGGAGGCAATAACGGGGTCGAAAATGAAGGTAACAATCGGGCCAGAAGGGTCAATGTCGAGTTACCAATACCAGAGGTTCCAGTGGCTCGGCAGTCCAACAGCAGGCGATTCACGATTACTTTCGCCCAATCAATCGCAACTATGGTGGAATTGCCAATGTCCCAATCAATGCGAATAACTTTGAGCTGAAGCCAACACTGATCTCGATGGTGCAACAGAATCAGTTTGGGGGTTTCCCGTCTGAGGACCCCAACTCTCATCTTGCGAATTTCATACAGATCTGCAATACTATCAAGATGAATAGGGTGACTGATGATGCTATACATCTTCGCTTGTTCCCTTTCTCTTTAAGGGATAAGGCTAGGAACTGGCTAGGCACCCTAACTCGGGGGAGTGTGAACAATTGGGATGAGTTGAGTCAGAGGTTTTTGTTCAAATACTTCCCACCAAGCAAGACACTACAACTTAAAAGTGAAATCACTCGTTTCAGGCGGTTTGACTCACGAGCCTTTGTATGAGGCCCTGGGAGAGATTCCAGGATTTGTTGAGGAGGTGCTCGCAAAGACGGATTTCCTAAAGATCAACAACTCTACTTCTTTTACAATGGGTTGATGGGGCGAGACTAGATCATTTGTGGATCTTTGCAAGAGGGGCGCTACTCGCGAGGTTTTCGGAGGATGCATTCAACTTGGAGAGAGATGGCCATGAATTGCTATCGGTGGCCTCCTCCGAAAGGACCAATGTGAAAAGGGTAGCCGAAGTTTCGATTTGGACCCAATTAAGGAGTTTGACCCAGGATGGCCATATTGACAAACCAATTGAGTGCTTTGACAAAGGCAAATGAGGGAAACGCGGGTGCAAGTAATGGAGGAGTTCCTCTAGATCTGATAGAGGAAGCAAATTATGTGAATAACTGGAATTTCAATAATTTTTGGAACAATCAAAATCCCACTCACTATCATCCAGGGCTTGAGGAACCACGAGAACTTCTCCTACGCAAACACGAAGAACGTGATACAACCACCACCTGGGGTTTAATGTGACAAACGGTGTCATTCTTTGCAGAGCCTAAGCCAACCATGGAGGATATGTTCACCTCGTTTATGAGTGAGATGAGGAACATGTTCAACAAGGATGAGGAGAAGATGGATAAAATCGAAAACCATGTCACACAATTGGGGTCCCAGATGAAGAATCTTGAAACCTAAATTGGTCAAATAGCTACGATTATTGGTGGGCAGCATCAGAATGGCCAATTTCCGAGCAACACTGAGGTTAACCTAAAGGAGCAGTGTAAAGACATTCGTCTGAGGAGTGGAACGGAAACGAGGGGCTGAAAATACCAGAAATTACTGAACCATCGCAGACGGCACGGCCGCCCGTGCTCCTCCCCTCTTTGGAGCGGCGATCGACATTGGGAGATGTAGAAAGCAAGCAAATGCCGATGTTGAGGCCGATGAAAGAGTTGTGGAGCATCTTGCTGAACAAAAAGGGGCTGAGAAGCTTAAATCTTCCTCTAACCTTGATATTTCTAAACTTAATGTTCCCCTTCCTTTTCCCCAACGTTTTGAAAAAAAAAAAAAAGTTAGATCGCAATTTGCTAAGTTTTTAGATATTTTTAAGAAACTGCATATTAACATTCCGTTTGCAGACGCATTGGAGCAGATGCCCAAATACACTAAGTTTTTGAAGGATGTTATGTCAAAGAAGTGAAATATGACTGGTTTCGAGACAGTCAATCTAACAGAAGAGTGTAGTGCAATAATCCAAAGGAAACTACCATAGAAATTAAAAGATCCGGGGAGTTTCACTATCCCTTGTGCTATTGGTGATGTTTTCTTTAAGAAAGCACTATGTGATTTAGGAGCGAGTATTAACTTGATGCCTTTGTCTATTTTCAGGCAACTTGGATTGGGAGAGGTGAAGCCATCTACGGTCACCTTACAACTCGCGGACCGATCACTCACGCATCTGAAGGGAATCATTGAGGATATGCTTGTCAAAGTAGATAAATTCATATTCCATGTGGATTTTTGGTCTTTGGATATGGAGGAGGATAAAGACGTCCCTTTGATACTTGGGCGCCCATTCCTTGCTATGGGTAAGGCCTTAATAGATGTGCAAAAGGAGAGCTAAAAAACATCACGGGTTAATGATGAGCATATTTTATTTACTATCTATAAGGCACTTCAATTTCATGATGGTGTTGAGCATTGTAACTTCATAGACGTAGTTGAATCTTGCATTGATGAGTATACGGATCATACATTGTTTAGGGATAATTTGAGTTTGGTTTGACACATTCGTGTTCAACATCAAACATGATGATTGATATTGATAACCAAGACTTGTATGATTGCGTTTCTCGCTTTAGATAACATGCGGGAATTACCAAAGAGAGCAAAGAGGTGTGCACACGCAGAAAAAACGTATGGGAGTCTGTTTCTACGGGGGCGCACGACCCGTGCTCTAGAGCACGCCAGTGTCGTGCTCATGGTCGAAGGAAAAACGAAAAAGTCGACGACGGCACGGCCCGTGCCTATGAGCATGGGCAGCCCGTGCCTAAGGTCAAAGAAAAAGTGGAAAATCAAGACGGCACGACCCGTGCCCTCGAGCACGGGCAACCCGTGCCTATAGCCATGAAAAAGACGGCAATTCTAAAGAGGGCATGGCCCGTGCCCTTGAGCACGGGCATCCCATGCGACGATCCGAGGAGACCACTTTGAATCCGAACTCAAACCCTTGCCCGAGCATCTCAAATATGCTTTCCTTGGAGCAAATAACACGAGTCCGTAATCGTATCATCTCTTTTAACTTCAGTTCAACTCGATAAATTGCTTAGGGTGTTAAGAAAAATAAATCGGCGATAGGTTGGTCAATCTCGATTTGAAAGGCATAAGTCCATCGATTGTAATGTATAAGATTAGAATGGAAGATGTCTATAAACCTTCGTGCAAAATCAAAGAAGATTAAACCCAATAATGCAAGAAGTCGTTAGAAAAGAAGTTTTAAAATGGTTAGATGCTGGAATTATATATGCTATTTCGGCGATTGCTTAGGTAAGTCCGGTGTAAGTGGTACCAGAAGAAAGGGGGATGACGGTAGTTAGAAACAAAAGTGATGAGCTTATTGCAACTAGAGTAGATCTTGGATGGCGTATTTTGTATAGATTATAGGAAGTTAAATGATGCTACTTGAAAAGATCACTTTCCCCTCCCCTTTATTGATATGATTGCCCTGGAGGACCAAGAGAAGACGACCTTTACATGCCCCTATGGTACATTTGCATTTCGCGAGAATGCCATTCGACTTTTGTAACGCGCCCGCAACTTTTCAGCGATGCATGATGGCTATCTTCCATGATTTCATTGAGAAAATAATGGAGGTTTTTATGGATGATTTTTTGTGTTTGGAGACTCATATGATCATTGCTTGGATAACCTTTCTCTAGTTTTGCGAGAGATGCGAGGAGACTAATCTTGCCTTAAATTGGGAAAAGTGCCATTTCATGGTACGAGATGGCATTGTTTTAGGCCACCGAGTCTCTTCTCGTGGGTTTGGAAGTTGATAGAGCGAAGGTCGTGGCAATTGAGAAACTCCCACCTCCAACAAACGGGAAAGCCATTCGAAGCTTTTTGCGGCATGCCGGATTCTCTGAAGGTTAATCCGTGACTTTTCTAAAATTACTAAACCTTTAAGTCGGTTATTAGAAAAAGATCGCTTTCAATTTTTCCGATGATTATTTCCAGGCTTTTGAGATTCGAAGAAGGCTTTGTAACAAGACCAATTCTAGTAGTTTCGGATTGAGTCGCCCTTTGAGTTAATGTGTGATGCCGACTTTGCAAGAGGGGCTGTTTTGGGTCAGAAAAGAGACAAGATGTTCAGAGCCATCTACTATGCGAGCAGAACTTTAGACAGCGCCCAACAAAACTACACCACCACTGAGAAGGAATTGATGGCCATCGTGTTTGCATTTGATAAGTTCCGATCTTACTTGATTGGAACTAGGACGATAGTCCACACCGACCATGCGGCGATCAAATATCTATTCGACAAGAAGGATGCCAAACCGAGACTGATTCAGTGGATCCTTTTGTTATAGGAATTCGATGTGGAGATTCGGGATAGAAAGGGCTGCGAGAATGTAGTAGCCGATCACTTGTCCGTGGAATACAAGAAGGAGGAGAAATAAGGCACATAGGCAATTAAGGAGGAGTTCCCCGATGAGCAACTTCTGATGTTACAAGCTAAATTCCCATGGTATGCAGATTTTGTTAACTATTTGGTTGTAGGGGTATTGCCTCCGGATTTATCGTCTTATCAAAAGAAGAAATTCCTCCATGATGTCAAGTTCTACATGTGGGACGACCCCTTATTCTTTAAGAGGTGCGCAAACACCACCATTCGACGATGTGTGCCTCAAGAAGAGTGGGAGGGAGTTCTACAACAGTGCCATTCTTCACCTTCCAGGGGACACTTTGGTCCGACACGTACGGCGGCAAAGGTATTGCAAAGTGGTTTATACTGGCCTACGTTATCTAATGATTGCTATCTATTTGTACAACAGTGTGATAGGCGCCAACGGATGGGGAACATCTCGAGACGACATGAGATGCCCATGACTAATGTGATGGAGGTCGAGCTCTTTGATGTGTGGGGGATCGACTTCATGGGCCCCTTCCCATCTTTGTTGGGTTATCAATATATTCTACTTGCAGTGGAGTACGTATCTCGATGGGTTGAGGCGATTCCGGCACAGACCAGTGATGCGCGAGTAGTGCTCAATCCTAAAGAAAAATATATTCACTCGGTTTGGAACCCCGAGAGCTTTGATTAGCGATGGCGGGTCACACTTTATGAATAAATTGATAAACACTTTACTTTGAAAGACGGGTCAAGCACAAGGTGGCATTAGCATACCATCCGCAAGCAAACGGGCAAGCAGAGGTAGCCAATCGCGAGATTAAGCAAATTTTGGAGAAGACAGTGAATATAAATCGCAAGGATTGGGCTATGAAGTTAGATGATGCGTTGTGGGCATATCGGACTGCGTACAAAACACCATTGGGCACATCACCGTATCAGTTAGTATTCGGGAAATCATGTCACTTGCCCGTAGAACTGGAGCATAAGGCGTTTTGGGCTGTGAAGAAGTTAAATTTTGACTTCCAAGCGGCCGGTGAGAAGAAGCTCTTGCACTTAAATGAGATGGAGGAATTAGGGATGAAGCTTATGAAAATTCCTGGATTTACAAGGAGCGAACCAAAAGATGGCACGATCGAATGATAAAGAATAAGGAGTTTTTACCGGGTGAACAAGTCATTTTGTTTAACTCGCGTCTTAAACTCTTTAAGGAAAACTTAAGTCACAGATGGTCGGGGTCGTTTGTGATAAAGAAGGTGTTAAATCCTCCGGGAATAGTGGAGTTGTTGAGCCGAGATGGGGAGACGTTCATGGTGAATGGCCGGAGGATCAAACATTACTTGAGCCGAGATCAAAAGGAAGAGGTGACACGCCTCACTTTGCTAGAGCCATGATCGAGTAAACATGCATCAAGCTATAGACGTTAAATTTAGCGCTTGTTGGGAGGCAACCCAATGGTTTTGCTGTTTTATTTCTTCCCATGTTTTTTTTGGTTTGTTTTTCCCTTTTCTAAGTTAGGATTTATTTGCTTTCATAGGTTAAGATTCTTTTTCCTTGTTTTCTTTATTTTTTAAAAATAAAAATTGAAAAATCGAACACAAGGTGTGGTACCTAGCATGGGAGCCCGTGTTGGTACCAGCACTTAAGGAAATTTTGTTCGGCACCCCGTACGGTCAGCCCGTGCCATACGGCACGGCCCGTGCGGTGACCAGAATTTGGGGATGGAAGTTTGGCCCATAGCACGGGCCGCCCGTGCCAAATGGAACGGCCCGTGCTCCACTTTGCTGGGACAGATTAAAGACTGGGCATAGGACATTTTTTCACACCAAAACTCCTCCCCTCGCGCAGACAGAGCAAAGAACGAGCCCCCTCAATTTTTTTCTGAAAATCTCTCTAGATTATCACCCTAAATCACTTCCCACACTACTCTAACACAAATTACACTTGTGAAATTGCTTTGAAGAGAAGATTTGAGTAGAAAAACACCTAGGGTTTTCAAACTTCAACTCTTTTCGAATTCTCGGGGTTTATGGTATGAATTACACTTTTTACTTCGAATTTCTTAAGGATTATGGATTAGGGTTACTATATGATGCTTGTTTGATATTTGATACTTTTGCCATGAATTTGATTCAAATTTTCTATTGGGCATTTTATCGAACACCTTGTGGGTTGTTAAACTAGGATGATTTTTGTTGATTGCTTGATGAATTATACATGAGCTCGATTGTTTAGGGTGTTAGTGACTAGGATTCTCTGCAATTATATTGTTGTCTGGGCTTGGAGGCTTAATTGTGAATTGAATTGTTGAGATGAGACATTATACCTTATGTTAATTGTTGTATGTAATTCATCGTTTGTTTTACTTGGCACGTACGGATTCTCACAATTATTTTGCCAGGTACTCATTCGAACAAATGGCTGAACCACATAACCAAAGAGGTCGGGGTGGACGTTTAAGGCGACCCGCTCGGGAGGTTGATCCAAATAACCCTTAGCTTATGGACTCACCTTCACAGAGCGTAATTAATGGAAAAATGGAACCTCCCGATCACTCGTAATTTCACGCCCGCACACTATGCCGACGATGAGTGTACCCGAGCTCTCGGGATACATGAGAGGTGTGGCTCATGTTTGAACGAGTGGAATGGACCGCCTTTATGCAAGGGCGATGGTCGACATTCAAAACACTCGCCCTGAATTCTTGAGCATTGTGCGAGGTTATGGAGACACGAGCGAAACGAACCTCGGAAAATCTATTTGATTGGGCAACGTATGGAGAAACGTCACTATCGCCGAACCGAGTCGATTTTTGGGGCACCACGCACGCCCGTCACCGGACCGCCGCAAACTATAACTCACATGAATTTTGGTGATTGTTGACTAAAACCCCAGAAACCGGCCTAATGTAATATGTTACAAGACATCCAAGGCCTCGGCACTCGCAACCCCATATTCTCGTTACATCCAAAAAGTGATGGCCCATTCGGTGTTCCCCAAAGACAACAACGGGGTATGCAAGCGAGGAGCTATACCTACTTTGGTGTATGCTCACCCGCACCCTTATTATATGGCGGCGTACTTTGTGGAACACGCCTGTTTACATATCTCAGAGGAAGCGGGGATAATATTAATTGGGGGAATGATCACCCCCATTGCTCAATATTTTAGGGTTGACATGAGCCGCATGGAGCCGGTAGAGGGCAAGAAGCATCAACATGAGCGCCCTCCGTACCATGAAGATATAATCAAGAGGAGAACATCATCATTTTCAACAAAAAGTCGAGTCGCTTTCTCCTCCCTAACCCATTACCGGCATTTGTTGTGGTGGACAATCAAATTAATGGCTCATGTACTGCGAGGCTCATATCAGGGTCATGAATGGCCCGATGCACGAAAAAAAAAGAGGAGGGTAGCATGGTTACCCGATGAAAAAGATTTGGTGATGGAGACAAGGGAGTACGATCGCCAAGAGAGGGGTTTTCGAGCAGGCTTCCCACGGGGGGCTCGACATTCAGAGAGCTCCCACCAAGGTGAGGAGCGTGGGGGACAGTTTGATCATGATAGATTCTATGCTCTTGAGGAGAGCATGCGACAAGATAGGGACGACTCCGGATTCACAGGATGAGTTCCAAGCTTTCCGAGCAGAGCAGGAACAAAGGCATCAGGCCCATGAGCAAAGGTACCAAGCCCAGGACTTGTGGTACCAAGCTCAGGAGCAGCGGGAGTTGGAGATATTGCAGACATTGCATCAAATTCAAAATTGGCATATCTCCCGGGGCCACTTTCCGCCGCCACCCCCACAAGAATCTAGGTCCTATCCACACTTTTCTTTGAAATTCTACCTTCTCTTCTATGCGCTATAATTTCATTCAAGTTTGGGGAGAGGTAGTAATTTTTTGAAGGGTGTGGCGTTTTGCATTCATGTAGTTGCATTTAGAGCATGTAGTATGCATTGCATTAGTTGTTTTTTTATTATTTTAGCACGTTTATTATTTTAGCACGTTTATTGCTTCTTAGTTGTTTTGGGGAGTGAGTTGCCGCTATTGTGTGTTTGTTGATCTTGGGAGCATGTGTTGAACAGTTTATGTTGTTTTGAATTGGGTGTTGAGCGTGAGTTGACCGGTTTGAGAATAATTAATATGGAGCATGTGATTATTGGGATCATGGTTAAAATACTTTGAATTATGCACTTACAAACCTGTGAGCTTTTTGAGCCTTTACTGCTTTCATATTATGCAGTCTTGTTGGCTGCTTGAGTGTGTCATTCATGTTGTTTTGAATTCTAGAACTTGCTCTGGTATCTCCATCAAGGTCACATGTTGTATGCATTCATGAAAATGATTTTAGGCCATTTTTGTTAAGCCTTTCAAGCCTTTTTGCCTACCTTATGATATTTGATTTCCCTAGTTAGCCAATTTGAGCCTATTGCCTGATTTTTGATAGCCACATTTCAAGCCTTAAAACTTAATTTGATATATCTGTTACCCTAAGCTTGAGCGTATATCATTGGGTAAAGGGATTGAATAAAGGGTTGAATGGAAGGGTATCGAGAAGTTAGAAAATAGTGTATATATTGGGTGATTGGGAATAAAAGAAGAAAAGGAGGAGAAGGGAGGATACTCACAAAAGAGTTGAAAAAATTCAGAAAAAAAAACGACTGAAAAAGTGAGATGGCAGTACGAAAAATAGGCTGGAAATTGTGATGTAAGGCGAAGAATGATTGGTATGAAAAAGAAGGGAGAAATAGAGAGATGATAGGATATAAGGCGATTGGGAGTACATAGTTGATTCGTATTAGAATAACTATTTGAGAAAAACAATGTGCTTACCAATCAATACGCTTGAGTTGAGTCACTTTATCCATATTTCCCTACCTTAACCAAAGAGCCTTCATTACAACCATAAACAAAGTCATTTCGATTTGTGAATTGCATACAAACGAGTGGCGGAGATGTGAGAGACGATTTGCAAGCATATGGTAATTCTTCAACATTGATGTGACTTGAGCGAATACACGTCCCTTATTATTCTAGTGAGTAGAGTATACACTTTATCCCCGAGAGGCATGATTTGAAATGTTTTACCACGATTTTAATAGACTTGTGCTCCGTGTTAACTATTTGAAACTTGGTTAGTTTGTGCTTGATGTCCGTGGATAGATGACATGAATTGTGATGCGGTGTTCTTGAGTTGATCTTCTTTACCCCATTTGTGTTGTCCTGTTTATAAAGTGTTGACCGGGACTCTCAACAGTTTAAGTTTGGGGTTTAATTGACATGTATTTTGCCGTATTTTAGGCTCAATCTTAGCTAGAATATGTTGATATGCATGCATTATATGAGTAAATAGGATTTTATTCTGTTATGTGGAAAGGATTACGCTTTTTGCTCGTTTTGTAGGAATTTATCGATAATTGTAGCATTTTGACAACAATTCGGAGCATTGCAACCGTCAATACTTGACATGATAGACGAAGTTTGGAGTCGAATCAAGAAGAAATCGACGAACCGGGTGAAAAATGGAAGAAAAAGGCCAAGTGCTAGTTGTAACAGTGAGCACGGGCAGGCGTGTTCCTAGCACGGCCCGTGCTCAACCTATAAATGAAGAGACGAAGTTCGGCTACCGGCACAAAGACGGGCAACATGTGCCATAGGGCACGGCTCGTGCCTCTTGCAAAATTCTTCCCAATCCATGCGGCACCCAGCACGGGTTGTGCGTGCCATACAGCACGGTTCGTGCTCCTCTACGGGAAAACAGAGTTTGATTCATTTTCAACTAGGTTTCGACCCAAACGAAGTACAAATAGACACAGGGCGGCCACAAACAAGGACAAGCTGATTTTTACCGTAGAAAACAGAGAAAAGAGCAATTTTCCACCAGAGATTCGGAGAGATCGATCAAGACTGCAACCACACCTTCAAGGATTGAAGATAGATCGAGAGATCGTCATCATCCCCGAGTTCACTCATTCCATAGTATCGTTATTTTCAATTAGTTTAGACATGAACTTTAATAATTTGTCTATGGATTATTTCTTTTCTATGTCTGGCTAAACACTTTGTGATTCCCGGGTTTGGGAGTAGGTTAATGGATACTTTTATTTGATGATTTATTGCAATCAAAGTTAATGTTTTCCAACTCTATTCAAGTACTTTGCTTTAATTCTTGTTTTATCAAAAAGCTATTGGTTTAACTTATTTTGATATATTGATTCATAATTCGAACAGATGAGTTTCAATATTAGATCTATGAGTACTTGACATGAATAGCTTGCATGATTGAGAAGTCTGTGAATATTCGTGAGGCCTTTTAATCTTTTGATATTTTGGGAGTTGGATATCTCTTGTTGAGTAGAGATGCTAGCATAGATATTCCAATCAACGCTTTTACATGCATCTCGAGAGAGAGAGTAAATTACTTTTGTGATTGGTCTATAGAGAAGAATACGTTTAACTTTGGTTTAATTAATCGATAATAAAAAGGGGATATTAATCAAACCAATTCCCAAGAATCCATTCATCCATTATTCTTCTTGATCTTTTAATCCGATTCTTTGCTTTGTTATTAGGATAATTTATGCTTTAGTATTATTAAAACCAATCCTTCAAATTTCGATAGTCTTGATAAAAATAAGGTTATTATAATCCAATACTTAGTATATTAATTTATTAGTCCCTCGTGGATTCGACCTTGCTAACCCTATTCTATAAATCGCACCGTATACTTGCGGTGAAGCTAGAAAATAAGGCGAACATAAAGCTCTGTTTCTTCTCGCTATCGTGAAGGTACAATTTTGTCTTGCGATTGTTGAATACAATTGCAAAGTGGTTACGTAAACGGGAAAAGCCTTCAAAATGGCTTACAAAAAGAAACTTAAAATTACAAGAAAACTAAAACCTAACTATTACAAGTCTTGAATGGATTCCAACTCGAAGCATGAATATGATCGAACTTTACAAGCCGAGTTGAGGAAAACCTCTTTTCGCAAGACAAATATGTATCGACTAGTGCTTACGACAATCGTAATGTCCCCCCAGATAAAATGGCTTTACCTATTTTGTGTATGAGCACCATTGACACAAAAGTACCTTTCAAAATTGAAATGTTACAACACTATTACCGACACTTAAAGAATAAGCAGAGATATGCTATTTTTCCGTCTATTCTCGACTTCATCTCTTCCTTCTAACCCCTCAATGCAAAGAAACACCTAGACTTATATATGCATCATTTCTAACACTTGTAGGGGATTAAAGATAAATAGAGTGGCCATTAAAACCATATGTAACTTCCATGAGTTACAACCTCTTCTTATGACCACCACTTGAGGAGTTACAAACTCCAAAAGACACATGAACCTGGACACCTCCAATGTCCGATCCATTGACACACGAACCTGGACACCTCCAATGTCTAAATTCATCGGCCCACAGATTTACTTGAATCGGGCCAAGCCCATTTTCAAGTGATAAAACTAATTGAACCGAACCCGAGTCCATAGAGTCGGGTAGGTTCAAGCCCATTTGTGATCATACATTTGTATTATAGTATATCCAACCAATGTTACCTTCTAGTATTTATACTAGGATAAACTCGCCCTTTATATGATGCCCATTCGTGTGGCCAACTTCGTATATTAATTTTTCACTCACCAAAATTTGGTTTTGAGACATAAAAATACTATGAATATCTACTCGATGACGTAGATTAATGATTTACAATTTAATTTCTACAGAATTAAATACTTAGCCACCGAAATTTTGGTCAAAATTGGATCCATGCCCACTTTATCAAATTCAAATTTCCAACAATAACACTTTGCTATTGTTGTTACAATAGTACAATAATCGGGAATGCCTTCAAAATGGCAAAGTAAAAATGGAAACAGAGAATTACAAAGAGAACCTCTCTATTACATAATTTTTAATGAAAATTAGAAAATCGAGTCGAGATGAAACTCTTTCCGCAAGGTAATTACGCCCTGACTAGTGTTCATAGTTTGACGTAATGCTTCCAACGATGAAACGACTTACGTTTTTGCCTAGTAGCACCACTAACACAAAAGCTCATTCGAACATGAAGATGTTAGAACCGACCACTGGACTCAAAATGCGTAAAATAGTGTTTAAGTTTTGAAGTAAGAATGTTGAATGTTGTGTGTAAAATCAGAAAGTCTAACAAGCCTTTAAATAGGCAACACATCCAACACATGCAGGGAGGAATGACAAGTTAGTGAGTATTAAACCGGATGTAACAATCGGTTGTTACATCCCACTGTTGACCACTTTTGTTGGAGTTACGAACTCCAACAAATACACGAATTTGAATATCCGCATTATCCGATTCATTGGGCTCTCCAAATAGTCCAACAAACTTGAACGGGCCAAGTCCATTTTTGAGTGGCAAAATTATAATAAACTAGACCCAGGCCTAAAGGGTTGGGACGGGGGTGGCGCGCGCGTGTGGCCAACTTGTGATCATCCACTTGTGTTATAGTATATCCAACTAATAATACCTTATAGTATTGATACTCGGATAAACTATGCTTTATATTCTATGTGGGACAAGGCAAAAATCTTTCACTCCCTTTACATAATGTATGTTCGTGTGGTCAACTTCGTGTAATAATTTCACACTCACTCGAAATTCAGTTTTAAGAAATATAAAATACTTGAACATCTACTCAAACGTAGATTAATAATTTACAATTTATTTTTTCCAGAATTAAATACTTAGCCACCAAAAATTTGGTTAAAGTCGGGTTGATGTCCACTTTATTAAAACCAAATTTCTAACACGTGATTGAGAATATATTAATACAAGAACCTAATTAGCTTATAGAAAATAATAAATTTATGTGGTTGCGATTGTATTATGTCGTTATATGTAACACATGAACATACTTTTTTGTAGTTGTTCACAATAATTCTCACCCCACATCTAGTGTAATAGAATATCTACGAGAAAGTCTTTTATGTATGATTAAATTGGATAAATGGATACTTAGGCCCAAGTTCTATAGGCTTGTAATAAATATTATTACAAGTCTTATACGTCGATGAATCTGTCCATTTATCTTAGTTCAAATTAATCTTAAGAATTATTAAAGAATTGTTAAATATAAAGTAACATCATTCCACAAATCTGCTCATAATTCAAAATTGTCCACTTTAAAATACATATAGAAGGAAACAAAGTAAAAGGATGAACTCCATCCTTGAGGGTCCCAATTGTCCTGCTCCTAGAGCTTCGTGGAGCTAGGAGATGAATCGCGGAATATGCCTCAACGAGTTAGGATTTTGAGTCGCCTTACACTGAGTCACCACACAAAAAATCCTCTTCCAACCTATTACCAAACGAATTCAAACACCTACGTTGCGAGTGCCAGCCATACACGGAGGCACATTACCCCTTATGGGGGCACGTGCCCATAAGCTTTTTTATTATTGTTTTTTTATTTTTTACTATGTATTTCTTTAATTAAAACAAAATATATTTTAATTAGGTTAATAAAAATCAAAATGTACCCCACTAATTATTTTTAGGTAGTTATTTATTATTTATTATTTATTTTTAAAACCTATGTATTAATTATTTTAAAAAACAGCGTGCTTTACTAATTGTCTTTGATGTAAATTGTAATTATATATATTTATATTGTGTCCCTTGTATGAAAAATTCTGGATCCATCTCTGGTGCCAGTAAAGTAGAAATCACATCACCTAAGCTACGTGTTGAGCATTACCCATCAGAATAGCATGCAACTAACATAAAATAGTCACATGAATATACTCTATTATTGTTTTTCAACCGTACCATGATTCATCAAGTTAGTATAGTGTTTCAATGTAAACAGTCACATAAAATAAAATAAAATAAAATAATAAAAGAACAACTTAATTAGTAAACATTTGTACAAGATAAAATTACACGCAATCGGAGATTGATTAAATCAATCATGTTGATGTTCATGCCTGCCGGACTGTTCTTCAAACCAAACACGGCATAACATTCTCCGATTCATATATGCGGTGTGCCAACTGCCAAGTTGCCGCTTCCATTGTTTGCCAACAAAATATCATTTTTAAAATTGTCAATATATATATTCGGGGATAGAATTAGTAAAAAGATTATTATTCTTGGTTTGAAATGCTTTGTCATACTTTTCATAAGTGATTTTTGTTCCCAATTTTTTTTTTTATTGTCGATTATATGGCAAATCAGTTATTAGTTTGGTGTTGGATTTCTGGCGAATTGCTCTTTTAGGAACCCGACATATTCGAAGTTCGAACTATAATTTCAACCAACGTAACTTCTCATAAGAAACATCATGAAATAATTTGGAATATATTCTTCTTTTTGTTGAGTTAGGTATTTATATAGAAATTCGACAACTTTTTTAACCAGCATATGTTATTCTGTCATACAAGTATTAGATCAAACGTTATAACCCTTTAATGCCCCCGAGAATAGCTCAACTGGTAAAGGATTTGAGTGGCGTGTTGTCTGCTTGCTAGCACCCGTAGCGTCGAGGTTCAAATCCACCTGGCAACATGGTGGAGGAGGATTTCTTGTGTGGTGACTCAGTCTATGGCAACTCAAGACCCTAACTTGTTGAGGCACACTCCGCATTCACCTCATCCACAAAGTTTCTGGTGACAAGGATAGTGGGGCCTCATGGATGAGGTTCATCCTTTTTTATTATTATTATAACCCTTTAATAAATATTCACTATTTAGATATGGTCATTTACTAAAAAACATATATCTTGAGTAAAATTATTATTCTATCATAATATTATAATGAAAAACTCAAAGACACATTATATGTTAACATTCCCTTTTTCTGTCGTAAAAAAAAAAAAAAAAACACAAAACAAACATGCCCTTTGTCTTCTCTAAACAATAATATGGTTATATACATATATTAGCTAGAGTAAACACTCAACTGAAGCAAATAGTTCAGTTCAAAAATCATCATTCTCAATAAGGAGAGGAATTTAACTTACGTGCATGTTTGACCTCTACACGGAACAAAATATATGAAATGTAACTTTTGATATGGTCTATCATATTAATACTTTTGAAGGTCCATACCAATAAATATATATACATAGAAATTGGATCATAACGAGAACCACTTCCTAATGTGAGTTCGCATGAATTAATTTCAATATTTGTAATTATATTACAATTTGGTATGTGTTTTTTATTTTTCAGGCAATAAGTTTGCCTATATATGTGGGATTTCATTCAGAAGATAGAATGATCGATTAACCGGAGACACGTAACGAAAGCGAGATCAATTTCTTTGTTACGTGTTTTGTCCAACGTCTGTTGCGATGTTCTGATTCTATGGATCACTTCAATCCATTAGGTTTAGACCTTTTTGTTTTAGATCTGTATAGGTTTATGACCATGTAGGGCTTGCAAACCTTTTTCATTCGATGTTGTAATCAGTTGTAAGTTTCTTCTAATGAATGAATGAAATTCATTTAATTCTAAAAAAAGTCATTTGATGTATATTTAGAGATTCGATTATACAATCACTCAAAATTATAAAAATAAACCAGTCGTTAATTAAAAATAGCATCATTTTTGAGAAGGGAAACTTTACGGAATAATGTTGGACCACGTATATTATATATCTAAATCGGGAGTGTAAATTATGTACAATTGATGTAAATTCAAAGTCGGAATTGGAACCGTGTAATCTGGTTCCAGTTCCTTGGTCCCAAAAACCATGAAACCAACAGTTTTAACCGTCTACGGAACTGCGGTGGAACCGGCGGTTAAAACCGGCCAATTTTGAGGTTAAAATCGATAATTTATTTTTTTGGGTAAAAATATGCTAGAAGATGTGTTAAATATTTATTATGATGTTTTATATTCGTAACTACATGAGACACGTTTAACCAAATATTGTAAGCAAATTACGTGAACTTTGATTCATCTATACTCCAATAGTGTGTATATATATATATATACAGTTTAATATTATTACTAATATTAAGTACAAAACTTAATTGAATATTAAGTCAAAGTCTTTTTCTTTCTTTTTCCTTTTTTATAATTGAAATTGATAAACCTTTTAAAAAAAAAAAAATTATCAAAACATAAACAAACGGTTCCGTTTAAAATTGGAACAGAATCGTGGAGGAACTTAGGGTTTGAATTGAACCGAACCGTCGGATTCCGGTTTTGGAACCGTAACCATGAGACAATAGTTCCGATTCAGATTCCTCCGAAATGAAAAACCGAAACTGGCGGTTTTGGAACTTAAACCATGGTCACCCCTAAACCGGATGATTGAACTGAAACATGAAGTATTAATAGTAAATGCATGTTCCTAGAAAATGATGTAGTTCATTTGCATGATCAATCAAGGGTTCAATTCTCAACTCTCTCATGCACAATCTCCTTTGTAATGTTTTAAATTTGAACTTAAAAAAAATCTATTAAGTTAAAATTTATCAAATGAATGTACCGGACTTACGATAGAAGAACTATTATAAGTGAAAACCATTAGTAACCAAAAGTTAAAATTGTTCGATAGATCTCGTACCAATGAATATGATCTTGAATTGATCACTAGTTTCCATGATTGGATCAATCTGAACAATAGCACACCATATGGATGATTCTTCTGAACGGAAACCATATGAGACAGAGTACAACTTC
Organism: Rehmannia glutinosa; assembly: GCA_016081115.2. Taxonomy (NCBI): domain Eukaryota; kingdom Viridiplantae; phylum Streptophyta; class Magnoliopsida; order Lamiales; family Orobanchaceae; genus Rehmannia; species Rehmannia glutinosa. The sequence goes on from JABTTQ020000590.1 coordinate 121,848, forward strand.
TTAAGGAGGACAAAACTCCAAGTATAAAGGGAACACAAACTCCCGAGGAGGAGACATAAAACTCCAATAAATAAGACAAACAAAAATTAAATAATAAAAACAATTATAAAATATGGTATATGAAAATCCCAATGTTCAAGGATAAAACCCACAAAACAAATTGTTGCTATAAGTATCAGTAACACTTATTGTTCGCCATTTGGATCGTATAACTGAAAGTGTACAGTGTAGTTTATAGAATAATGGTAAACAAGGTCGTATTCCTCAGGATTGATATGTGGAACACTTAGGCTATAATAACATCGCATTCTAATTTTACTGAAGTGACCGAATATCAAGTTTATAATAAAACTCGAAAATAAAGAAATAAAGAAATAAATTTGGGAACCCCAGAAGTATTTTCAATAACTATAGGAGCAACCTTAGGCACATAAACTCGACATGTTTCTTCAATATTAAATCCAATTAAAATTTCAAAACCAATTCATGCAATTATATGGGTCAATTCCTAAAATAGTTTATTCCTCCTCCAGGGTGGTGCATAAACAGTAGATTAATAATAATTGAGGTCTCCCAATCCGTGACAACTATTATTAATTCTCAAAAGATCTTTGAATTGAAATACTCTCCAAAAATAGAAGTAGTCTCCCGATACATTACCTTGTTTATGTCTGAATTCAATTTTCGTCTCGTTAGAACTCACCTCTCGGATTCTGGACTAACAAGTATGACATGCAAATTATTGACCAAATAATCAACAACCATAAATAAGCACTCGAACTCATAAAATGAAAAGTATGAATTAATTAAGAAAACAAATAATCAAGATTTAACATGAATCCACAGTTTTGATTATGCCCCTAAGATCCGAAAGATAAGCCAAACATTGATTACAAATTCATAGACAAATTCGAAATCAACATTATGACATTGTTTAGGCACAGACGAGATCTTGACATAGAAAGAAAACCTCTTCTTGTTAGGATGAATTCCCCTCCTAAGCCTTCGAGGCTCTTGTGCTCCCGTAGATGCGAAAGACCTTGTGGTGTTCTTCGCGACCTAGTCTTTCTCTCTCAAAATATCTTCGATTCTTGCGTTCCTGTATAATTTGATGTGTTTTCTCTGTATAAAGTGATGTATTTTCGTGCAAGCCTTGGGTCCCTTTTATAGATGCTTGGGGAGATCACTTGTAGAGTTGAAACGGGAAAAGAACTCTAAAAAACGCATCGTGGCAGAGTCCAACACGGCCGTGTGACTTGTTACTAAGCCCTTTCCCACACGGTTGTGTGGGCTCACACGGGCAAGTGGTGCGGTGTGTTGCCCTTTCTCACACGCCCGTGTGGGTTCACACTGTCCGTCCATATGGGCCTAATTTCGTCCCCTATTTTGTCCCACTTCATACGGTTGTGTGGTTTCACACCGGCATTTCCACACGGTCTTGTGACACCACACGGTCCAGCCGTGTGAAGTGTTTTTGTCCATTTTTTTCGTCATTTTGATCTTCTCTTCGCATTCGTCAATCTTAGTCGGGCATTCCAACAGATATTTCTTCATTTTTAGCTCTGTTTCGTGTAAAAATTACAAGAATACGCGGTATCATGCCCTTTTAAGGAAACCAAGTGAAAAACATAGTAAATATGCGTGCAAATGCATCAAATATATATCATTTTAAGTCCTAAAATGCACGTATATTTTACACACATCAAAATCCCCCAAACTTAAAGCATTGCTCATCCTCGAGCAAATTAAGAAAAATAATATCAAAGGGTAAAAACGAACACCCAAGAACACTATGAACATTAAATAGCATTTGACGTCATACTCAAGGAACCATGTAATTCATTATCAAGAAGTCATCATTCATAAACTCGGCATAATTAATACTCTTTTGGGTACTTGACGTCGCGACACACAAGTAGTAGTGTATCACTCATCTCCCAAAGTGTATGGTAAGTGTTTACGCTCAAATTCAATTTAGTGAATGTAGAACTACTATAGACTTGCAAATCGTCTAACATCTCTACCACTTTTGTGTGCACAATCTAAGAATCAAAAAGGACTTTTATTAGGTTGTAATGTGGGCTCTTTGGTAAGGGTAGAAAAATTCGGATTAAGTGACTTAACTTGAGCAAATAGAATTTAAGCATACAGACTTGCAATTCACCAACCCAATTTCAGCATAATACTAGTTTTTCTTTTTCAACTCAATTCCACCCTTATTTCTCCTTTTTCATTCTTAGGCTTTGTTGCCTATTTTTCTTTTTTCTTTATCCTCAAACTCTCTTTTTTTCCACAATTTTCAGAATTTTTCTTTTGCTTTCCTCGATTTTTTTTTTTTCTCGATTTTTTTCCAGAGATTTTTTTCTTTCTTTTCGAGCTTCATACTTTTTTATTCACTTAGACATTGCTTATCCCTCTTTCTTTTGCCAACTTCCTCTCTTTTTCATAAATTATTACCACATCTCCCCCAAACTTATTCATTTTCTATAAGCTCAAGAAATTTTAGGGATAAAATTATGTTTAAATTTTAAAGATCAATGTGACTCAAAATTGGCTAACTAGGGAATAATGAGTTCATAAGTAGACTTTTTAGGCTAAGTAGGCTAAACAAAGATGGTCTTAAATCATTTTCAAATATTGCACACACACACATGGCTTCAATGAAGATACGAGAGCAAGTTCTAGAGTTCTATCAATCATGAATGACATACTCAAGAAAAAAATAAATTTGCATAATATAAAGCAATTATAGGCACAAAAGCATATAGGCTTATTTTTCGCAACATGCTCGAATACCCAATTTTCTCAACTAATGCTAAGCAAATAAATGACATCTTCCCAACAATTCATCACATTATTCCCATAAATATGTTATCTCATTCCATAAAATGCTCATAGTAAAATCAAAGAAAGTCGGGCATATTTGAAATCTTGATTAAAAAATCACACACAAAAGAAATTAAGCGTCTAAAGCGATAAACGTGCTAAAAATAAAAAACATAAAAATTGAAAATAAAAAACAATTGAAAAATTTTAATGCAAATTTTTTTATGCTCTACATGCAATGTAAAATGCAAGAAAGTACTAAATCACGCATTCTTGACAACCCCCAAACTTAAAATATGCTTCGTCCTGAACATATGAGGAAATTATCAACAGAAAGATGAATGCATAAAGCGTACTTACCTAGATCTTTCGGTGAAGCCGGGGAAGCTCATCCGTCAAATTTGAAATTAGAGAAGAAAAACACACGGTCGGGGGTAGGTGTGCGTCCACACGCTTTGTGTGCATCTGTCTTTTTTATGATAACCGGAGTTTGCCGTGACACGCCCTACACAACAACTCAAGAAAACTAAACAAAACTAAAAATTAAATTAATAGAAGAAAAAAATAAAAATTGAAATTAACATTGAAATTAAAATTGAAGGCGATAAAAAATAAACGGAATTAGGAAATAAATTGGGTTGCCCCCATAAAGCGCTAAGTTTTACGTCTTCAGCCAGGCTTCAGATTTTTAATCACTTCCGCTAAACCGTGTCATTTGAAATCTGTGAACCCTCAATGCCATCCATCAAACGAATGGCGTTGCATTGTTCTCGCGGATTCAAATCAGTATCACTTGGGAATTTGCCTTTTTGATTTTGGCCTCCAACAAGAGTTGCGATCCGGAATACTTGTGTTTCCAGAGATTTGATCTTGCGTTTACGTTCGTGTTTAGCCGAGTGACTGTTCTTCTATCATGTCTATCTTTGCTTCATCTTTGTTAAGTCTCGTCCTTGTTTCATCGATAAATTAGGATAGCTTCTCTTCAACAGATGCTTTCTTTTCACTTGACTCCGCTCTGCCTTGATTACCCATATTGTATCGTGGAGGTGGCTGCAAAATATTTTTATTGTTAGCATAAGAAAAAAATTCATGGTTTCGCAACCCCGGATGATAGTAATTGGCTATCTGATTATTTCTATAATTGTTGTTGAAGTCCCTTTGTTGGCCCACAAAATTTGCTTCTTCTTCAACAAACAACAGGATCTCTTAGAGTCACTTGTCGCATCGCATCGATTTTATATCAAAGACAGAGATACTTGTTCTCGTGAGCATGACGACCTTCTCATCTCGAACTTCTCGCCATACGTCGGACAAAGTAGACCTCTCGAGGATGGCCATTGGTAATCGTTGTTCGCCATTTCTTCTAACAATTCTAGTGCCTCCTCAGGATATTTCCCTAGTAGTGCACCCTTAGATGCAGCATCTATTGTTCTTGTGTTACCACTCAAACCATTATAGAAGTACTGGACCTGTTGGTAGTCGGGATATCTGTGTTGAGGGCACTTCCTTAGCAATTCCCTGAATCTTTCCCATGCTTCATATAGTGGCTCAAAGATCTAATTGCCTAAACTGTGCAATCTCGATTTGATTGCATTGCGTCTTCTTGGGGAAAGTATTTGGCTAGAAACCGCTGACTTAGTTCTGCCCAATTTGTTGCTGGTGGTGTTAAAGAGCATAACTATCCCTTAGCCTTATCGCGTAGAGGGAATGCAAAAAGGTGGCATCGAATGATATCCTCAAAAACACCATTCATTTTAATTGTATCGCAAATTTCTAAGAAGTGATCTAGATGCGCGTTTGGATCCTCAACGGCTTTGCCCCCAAACTAATTTTGTGACACCATTTGGATCAATGCGGGTTTTAGTTCAAAGTTGTTTGCATTGATTAGCAGATGGTCCACACCCCCATAAGTTTGACTTACCTCGACCTTCGTCCCTAATCGCCTTTCTCGCGGGTCTTTCCACACCGTCGGTCTGGACGTCGGCCCTCGGTGGGCGCCTCATTGTTTCGTTGCCCATTTGTGTGTTTGGATTTGTCCCATCCACCATTGCTTTAGCTCTTTTCCTTAGTTGCCATTTTTTTTTTTATTTCTAAATCAATGGGTATTGGCTAGGTGGATCGGGAACGCGTGATCATGCACTATCCGCACTTAACAAAAATAAGGTTAGAACAGAACAAATAAATAAAAATAAAAAAATTTCAAAAAATTTGAAATTTTTGAAGAAAAAAACCGAAATGTGCTTCAATTAAGATTGAACTACTTATTCGCCAAAAATATGTGGATCATACAACCGCAAGTGTACAGTGTAGTTTATAGAATAATGGCAAGTAAGGTCGTATTCCTCAGGGATTAATATGTGAAACACTTAGGCTATAATAACATCGCATTCCAATTTTATTGAAGCGACCGAATATCAAGTTTATAATAAAATCGAAAATAAAGAAATGAATTTGCGAACCCCACAAGTATTTTCAACAACTACAAAAGCAACCTTAGGCACATAATCTCAACATGTTTCTTCAACATTAAATCCAATTAAAGTTTCAAAATCAATTCATGCAATTCTATGGGTTCAATTCCTAAAATAGTTTATTCCCCCTCCCGGGTGGTGCATAAACAGTAGATTAATAATAATTGAGGTCTCCCAATCCGTCACAACTATTATTAATTCCCAAAAGATCTTTAAATTGAAATACTCCCCACAAACAGAAGTAGTCTCCCGATACATTACCCTATTTATATCTGAATTTGATTTTCGTCTCGTTAGAACTCACCTCACGGATTCTGGACTAACAAGTATGACATGCAAATTATTGACCAAATGATCAACTATTATAAATAAGCACTCGAATTCATAAAATAGAAAGTATGAATTAATTAAGAAAACAAATAATCAAGATTTAACATGAATCCACAGTTTTGATTACGCCACTAAGATCAGGAAGATAAGCTAAACATTGATTATAAATTCATAGACAAATTCAAAATCAACATTATGACATCGTTTAAGCACATACAAGAGATCTAGACATAGAAAGAAAACCCCTTCTTGTTAGGATGGATTCTCCTCCTAAGCCTTCAAGCTCTTGTGCTCCCGTAGATGCGAAAGGCCTTGTGGTGTTTTTCGCGACCTAGCCTTCCTCTCTCGGAAGATCTTTAATTCTTGTGTTCTGTGTAATTTGATGTGTTTTCTTGGTATGAAGTGATGTATTTTCATGCAAGCCTTGGGTTTCTTTTATAGATGCTTGGAGAGATCACTTGTAGAGTTAGAACGGGAAAAGAACTCGAAAAATGCGTCGTGCGGCGGTGTCTCACACGGCTTGGCCGTGTGGCTTGTTATCACCCTTTCCCACACGGTTGTGTGAGCTCACACGGGCGGATGGTGCGGTGTGTCTTTGCCCTTTTTCACACGCCTGCGTGGGTTTACACGCCCCGGTCGTGTGGGCCTGGTTTCGTCTCCTGTTTTGTTCCACTTCACATGGTTGTGTGGTTTCACACCGCATTTCGCCGCCGTGTGAAGTATTTTTGTCCATTTTCTTTGTCGTTTTGATCTTCTCTTCGCATTCGTCAATCTTAGCCCTGACATTCCAACTGATATTTCTTCATTTTTAGCTCTTTTTTGTGTAAAAATTACAAGAATACGCAGATATCATGCCCTTTTAAGGAAACCAAGTAAAAATATAGTAAATATGCGTGCAAATGCATCAAATATTTTTCATTTTAAGCCCCAAAATGCATGTATATTTTACGCACATCACCTATACCAACTCATATCGAATAATAAGAACACAGAGATAAAAATTTATCCGGAAGTAAAAATATACTTACAAACATGTGCAGGCGAAATAATCTACTAGTTGATTGTATCTATTACATATCTCAACTTCAATGGCTCAACTAGTACAAAACATATTAAAACTCCTATCTATGAGTATATCTAGAAGTGTATAATAACTCGTCCAAAACTAATGAATATAATATATTCAGATCTCTATGAAAACAAAACATGTACGAAAAACTATGAAACAAAGACTATAAATATTCAAAGGTGTTTACCTTAGAATAGCAAAGAACACTTCGGATAATACTTTGATTTATGTAGTACTTTGATATTTGTTTCTATTAAAAAACTACTCTCCTCGAATCCTCGTGTATTCTTCTCTCTAAGAATTGTAATTCATCGTGTATTGAATTATGAGGGATGGCCAACTCTTCATATAGATGCTTCCAAGTCTCCAAGTCCCTACAAAACATGGAAAGAGAGATATACAAGAACAAGAATTCATATCTCATATAAGGTAGGACTCTTGAATCATTCCTTATCAATATGACCTAAAATAACACGGAATAAGATCTTTCCATATCTAAATAATAATTCAGAGTCAAGTTATAAGACAATTGTTTTATAATTAAACTTTATTTATTTAATAAATTATATTAAATGCAAATAAGCAAGAAACGCAAAACACTTAAAAATAGTATTTTTGAATATAAGAAAATTATTTAAATACGTGTAAAATTATTAATTACATGTATTGCTTTTTTCACATAGATTCAGTACATTACCAATCCAGTTTCATCATTATAATTTATAATATGTTTACGTGCGCGTATATAAGTTAGTGTGAGTGTACACTGTTGTTTGCGGTGTTTGATTTTCTCAAAAAATGGACAGAATAACGGACAAAATTATAAGTCAAGGCGAGAATTAGATTCTCTATATGCAAAACGAAATTTCCCCAACAAAAGTCCTAATGATTCGGATAATCGTCGCTAAGATACAATGACTTTCAAGTTTAAGTTAGCGACTTGCAAAACTTAAACTTACAACAAACAAAATGTGTTTTAACTTTTGATTTTACAAAAGGAAAGGGGAAACAATATGCTAAAAATACGTGAGATGTTGGATCGTATCAAATGATCATTATAGGTCTGTTTATATAGAAATCCGGATGCCTATTCAGAACATGTACATCCTTTGGTCCGGATCGGTCAACACTGTCAGATTGTGCCCTGTGATTAACGATTTGCGTCTGTTAGTCGTAATGCATCCAACCGAAGGTACACAACACTTAGCACGCGTGTGCACACTAAACAGGCGTCTAGTCGCAAGCGGACACATCAAATTAGTGCCCCCGCATTCCTCGTGTCGCCATTTGGACAACTCCGCAAAGTCATTGTGTCCTAAGCTGCAATACCACGTCACCGAGCTACTGGACCAAACCCTAGTTTGATTTTTCAAAATTTTAAGGCTCCTCAAAGTTCCTCGAGGTGATACGTACGTACGCCTCTATAGCGCTCAATGCGACTATATGCGCGGGCCTGGGCCCAGCTCCGGCTCAGTTAAGATTGACTTGGTCCACTAGGGTGTACCATAAGGAGCTCCACATGATTACTCCTTATTAATGGTGAAGATCTATATAAACTAGTCAGACATTTAATTTGTTTTCTATGGGATATGACTTTCCATATTCTGACCATTTTATATTCCATATATAAAGGCATTTTAGTGGCTTACTTTATGCATTAGTTTCTTATTCACCTGAAATTGGTTTGACAAATTCAAAATGCTAAATTAATCTAGCCATTGTGTAGATTACGATCATGTCATTTATTATCGATGACTCATAAACGATCCCACTTAAATAATTGGTCAAAATCGGGTCAAAACTCATTTTTACTAAACCAATATCCAACAATCCCACATGAATGAACATGAATGCATGCTTGTATACAGACTCATTTGAAAGTTTCGACGAACCATTATTGTATCAGGATAGGTAGCTTGTGGATTTGAACCTTCCTTAGTAAAAATACTATCAGTTCTTTGGTTTCTTAATGACACGATGTCTTGAACTATTGATCGTTTGTGTAAACCAAGACAACAATAATTACACAATAATAGTTCTAACATGTTTTGTTCTCACGTTGTATCTATTTAGTCCCTGGATCATATATTAAATTAATAAGTGTTACAGGTAAGCGGCCAATATTTCTCACTTACATAGGTTCTCCTATAATGCATATCCTTCCATACTCCACTTTTTAAATATATGAATCATTAAAGGATAAACTTAACCTCACCACACTCTTCTGGGGGTTTTTCACTTGGATGTTCGGGGAATGAGCTAAAACAGGTTCAAGTGTTCAAATTTGAACATTCATAACTTAGTTGTCCCATTGAACCAAAGTCTTGGGATCTCCAATTCACAAGGTTGGGTTATAAGCTATGAACATTCTTATTTTGTGGATTTTAAACCCATTCCCTTTACAACTTGTACATTTGATCTCAGTTTATACCTTTAGTCAACGGATCCGCTAGATTTTTCTTTGACTTTGTGATCAACCGAAATAACCACATTTTAGATCAATTTTCTAATGGTATTATGTTTTCGACGAATATGTCTAGACTTACCATTATACATACTACTTTGTGCCAGTCCGATTGCTGATTGACTATCATAATGTATCAATACAACATGTAGTAGTTTAATCCAACAAGGAATATCTTCTAAGAAATTCGTAAGTCATTCAGCTTCTTCTCCAGCTTTATTCAAAGCAATAAACTCAGATTCCATAGTGGATCGAGCTATACACGTTTTCTTAGAAGATTTCCAAGATACCGTTCATCCACCTACTATGAACACATAACCACTCATGGACTTGGAGTCTTTTGTGTCTGATATCTAATTGGCATCACAATATCCTTCTAATACTGATGGATATCTTGTATAAAGTATTCCATAGTTCATGGTATACTTTAAGTATCTAAGTACCCTTGTCAAGGCTTTCCAGTGATCTTTACTAGAGTTACTTGTGAACCTACTTAGCTTGCGCACTGAATATGCAATGTTTGGACGTGTACAATTCGTTAAGTACATCAGACTACCAATTATCCTTGCATATTCTAGCTAAGAAGATGGTTTTCCTCTATTTTTGACTAAGTGTAGACTCATATCTACAGGTGCCATAGCTGGAGGACTATCAAAAGTATTAAACTTTCTAAGTATGCTTTTGACACAGTGGGATTATGACAAGACAATTCCATCTGAATTTCTAGAAATTTGATCCCTAATATAACATCTATTTATTCCCATATTTTTCATGTCAAAGTCCTTCTTTAATATTTTCTTAGTATTCATGATTAAATCATGACTACGATACGTGTAAAATATACTTGCATTTAGGGGCTTATTTTTTATCCATATTTGATGTATTTGCGAGTATGTTTAGTGTATTTTACTTGGTTTCCTTAAAAGTGTGTGATACGGCGGATTCTAGTGAATTTTGCAGAAAATTGAGCTAAATTGGACAAAAGGTAATAACACGTTCCAAATAATGTATCACAAGACAATGTACGAGCAAAGATGTGAAGGAAAAAAAGCATGGACGGTCGAACAAAAGGGAATTTCTTTCGAAAACGTCCAAACGCGCTAAGAGTTTAGCACTAGCAGGATTTAGTATTTTAGCCATAATTTTCTCTATAAAATTGATATTGAGTGATTCAAGTGGGCTGAAAGCTAAGAGAAAAGGCTCCAATTTTCATGAAAACCGGAAGAAAAATCACACGTGTATAAGGACAAAAACCAATCGCACGTCCGACCGTGTGTGAAGTGTTGGCCGCTTTTTTAGAGACAAAAACCGATCGCACGACCCACTTGTGTGAATTGAACTTGGCCGTATGAATCATCTTGCAGCTGATTATGATTCCTAATCCCATCAGAACTCCACTAGTGATCCCTCAATGCACCTATATAAGGGAGACCAAGACATTGGACGATTTTCATCATTGATATATTTGATACATCATTGGATTAATTCATACAAATACAACACATCAAAATACATAGGGTTACGCAAATAAAAGGTCTTTTGAGAGAGGAGGGCATAGTTACAAAGAGCACCACATATACGGAAGCACAAGAGTTTGAAAGGCTTGGAAGAAGGATCCATCCCGATAAGAAGGGGTTTCTTTCTTAGTTTAGATCTCTTGTTTGTACTTAAACGATATCAAACTAATTGATTTCAAATTTTTCTATGAATATGTTATCAAATATGTTGAGCTAATCTTTTCGATCCTAGGCATACTCAAAACGTGGATTTATATTAAATCCATATTGGTTGTTTTCTTAATTGATTTATGTGTTATAGTATATGAATTCGAATGGTTATTTCTCAATTATATTATCAATAATTTGCATGTCGTATTTGTTAGTAGATGAGTTCTAACAAACGAAAATCAAATTCGGACATAAGCGGTATAGAGTCGGAAGGCTTATAATAAGCTGTTTGTGGGGAGTACTTCAATTCAAGATCTTTTCGGAGTTGATATTAATTGTTTATTTGTTTGGGAGGAAAAATAAACTAGTTTAGGAATTGAACCCATAGAAACACAAGAATTGATTTGGATAAACATTGATTGGATTTAATATTGAAGAAACATTTTGAGATTATGCACCTAGGGTTGCTTTCGTATTTGTTGAAAAAGATTTATGGAGTTCGATTTTTATAAATTTTACATAATATTATTTTTACTTGTTTAGATTTGATAAATAAACTTCTTGATTTTCGGTTGCTTCAATAAAATTGGAATACGGTGTTATTATAGCCTAAGTGTTTCGTATTCAATCACTGAGGAATACGACCTTGCTTGCCATTATTCTATAAACTACGATGTGCACTTGCAGTTTAGTGAAGAGATTTTCGCGAACAAGTTTTTGGCGCCATTGTCGGGAATTGAAAGATTCAACTTAGATATAGTATTAAGTTGTTCAATCTTAATTGAAAATAAAATTTCTAAATAATTTTTTTTTTTGTAAAATTTTTTTTTGTAAATACATATATTTTTTTACGATGTTTCCTACTTTTGTAAACAATTTTTTTATTGTTTTGTTTCTAACATTGTTTTTCTGAATGTGAGATTGAAATATTTGGAGACAAAAGTTGAGATCGTTACTGCAGTGGGAGGCCAACATCAAAAGGGCAAATCCCCAAGCAATACTAAACTTAATCCAGAAAACAAAGACAAACGACATTTGTCTGATGGATGGTATAGAATATGAGGGCTCAAAGATTTCAACCGACACAGTTCAGTGAGAGTAATGCTAGAAATTTGACGTCTGGCTGAAGACGTAAAACTTAGCGCTTTGATAGAGGCAACCCAAGAGGTATCATGGCAAACTCTGGATATTCTGAAGAAAATAAAAAGGGGGAAAATCACTTCACATGATCGTGTGAAATTTCACACAGACCGTGCGACCTGCATCACAGAAACCAACCACACGGGCTTGCCGTGTGAGCTGCACATGACCGTGTGGTTGGTCACAGCCGAGTCCAAAGACCGTCCAGGGCAGTACAACCCGACCGTGTAAAATACACACGGGTCATGTGAACGATCCAGGTAAGTATTTTTTTATTCATTCCTCTTTGTTTTGATAATTTCATCATATGTTCGGCGGAAACATATTTTAAGTTTGAGAGGATTGTCAAGAATGCGTAAATAAGTCTTGTTGTTGTAGCACTCTTTTCTAGCTTGCTTGAATATTAATGCGGAAATAAGAAATTAAAATAGAAATACTCGAAGAATGCTTAAAAATACGAAATAATAAAAATCTTACTTCTTTTGAAAATTTTGCAAATGAATTAAATGCTTATAACTGAAATAATTACTTGTCCAAAAATATTCATTTTGAAAATAAAACGACATTCGACATTTAATAAACTAAAAAGTCAAATTTTATAAATAAGAGAAACCGAAAGACATGAAATCATGAAAGACGTGGGTTTCGAGTTAATGCGTTGCGCCATCTCCTTCCTATTTTGGGTTCTCATCATCGAAAATATTCAATATTCGTGGAATGAGCTAAAGAAGCTCAACAAGTAATCTCATGCAAGAATGCATGCCTAATGCAATTTCTTACATTTATACCTTGAAAGACTTTACATTTTCTTTACTTCAAAACCTTTCGTATCTGTTTTCATAAAACGTTCTTAGGACGCGATCTCACTTGGTAACACATTATTCTGATCAAGGTCGCAGTGGGCCTTGTTATTTGGAACCCGTGAATATTTTGCCCGAAGGCACATTTCCATTCATTTTGTCCAAAGGCCCTTTTCCTTGAACATTACCATTAGCCGCAAGCGGCACATAGTCGGGACGCCGGTCCCCGCACCCATTTCCCACTCACTCCAACATCATAGAACAATGTGCACCTATTTCTTTTGAAAAATATTATACTTTATGACTTGACTTTACTTAATGTTTGGATGCTCGTGAAGGGCTATGAACATACATTAACATGATGCATGAACCTAAGAGATGCAATGTATTATTAAATACGAGAATAAACATAAGTGCATATCATAATAACTAAATCATATTAGCTGAAACAATTCGAGAAACAAAACCCTCCATTCAACTAATTAAGGAAAAACCATGTATTCAATTACTCTAACCTCTTTAGGGAAAAACCTTACATTCAACGATTCAAAATTATTTAGGGTAAACCCTATATTCAATTAGTAAGAGAAAAACATTTGCTCAAACAATAAGGAATAATTGGTGGCAAACCAATTTATCCAATCCAACACATACATTCTTATCACATAAGGCGGCAAGCCAATTTATGACATCAACATATAAATTCTCATCACATAACATTGTAATCTATTAGGATAAGGAGACCACTCTCAAAATTGTAAGTCCAAGCGGATACGATAATCTAGAGGGGGTGAATAGATTATCTCCATCATTTCGATTTTGCCCTCTTTTTCGAACAAAACAAGCCAAGACAATAATAAAGGTGCGGGAATGTAAATAACACGCATCGATTTATAGTAGTTCAACTCACCTAGGTCCTAATATACTACCACCCCGGTATATCTGGGATGGGTTTTGATAAAGAAAAAGAATTTTATTAATTACCACAATTAATACAAATTCAACTTACAACACCTTGAAGAGCACCACACTCTTCTTCAACACCACCTTTGGAGATTACCACAATCTCCCTTTGAAGATTACCACAATCTTCCTTCAACGGCACCTATGAAGATCACCACAATCTTCAATCTTGAAGAATACCAAATTCTTCAACACCTCAAGAGCACCACACTCTTGAAACACCTATCACCTAGATCACCCAAGTGTATTCTTTCCACAAGAATACTCACAAGGATGTCTTGTGTTGAATGATAACCAAAATCAAGATTACAACTCAATAATGAATAATACAATTTGAGTGCAAGTGTAATCAAGAAATGAAAGCCTAGACCTCAAGATGTGAAAGTGATAAGCTAGGCAAATTACAACAAGAATGATAACAATGAAGAGCTAAAGACTTTGCTTGAATGTATCTTGTTGTGTTGTATCTCAAGTGTTATTTTGGTTGCTCCAAAACTTCCTCTATTTATAGGAGATGATTGATCAAGCATAGGCTCCTCTTGGGGATTGAAAATCTACAGAAAAATACAATTAAAATCAAGAATATAGTTGTTAGAAATCAATCCCACAATTTAAGGAAAGTTTGTCTGCTGCACAACGGTTAGAATTTTGCTGTCAAAACATAGGGCGACCGGTCGCGCAGAAATAAGGTTTGAAAAGAACACATCAAAAATCACACGGGCGACCACGGTCGACGAGGGCTTGACCGTCGTCCCTTACCTCAGCCGGTCGACCAAACCATAAACAATAAAACGAGTGTTCTGTTTCAACCAAGAAACACTCAGGTACCGATCGCACCTTGGGCGACCGGTCGACCTGACCAATACTTCCTCCGTCTCATTTTCTGTTCCAAAATTCATCTTCAGGTACGAGTTGCCCTATATGGCGAGCGGTCGACCAAGAGACATAAATGTTGTCCAATTTTTGTCGAAAATAAACCTCAAGAAATACTCAGAAAATTTAGTAAAAATATTTTAAACCGATCGGGAGTATTTAGACAACATTTAGGACCTTGTTTTGATGTAAAAACTTATTAACATAAAATCATAAAAAGTATTGTCCAATTTTATCTAAAATAAAACTTGAAGAAATACTCCGAATAAATAGTAAAAAACATTTCAAATCATTTAGGAGTATTTGGACAACAATTAAAAACATTGTTTTGGTGTAAAAATAAAATCATCAAAATTAAGATAAAAACATGTATCAAACAATCTCCCCCTTTTTGATGATTACAAACCAAAACAATTTTTAGAAATATTAGGAGGACAATTTTTTAAAACGATTTTCCGGTAAAAACATCTAACCGTTTAGAAGCGACCAAAATTTCCAAAGTAACATAAGCAACCAAAAGGGAGTAAATATTATCCAAGTATAGCACAAGCTCCCCCTATCAACAAGCACATCAAAAGCAATCAACCACAAGCTAAAAGCTTAGCTTTTCCATATTGATCTTAAGTACAAGAGCTTATAAGCTCCCCCTGTCAACAAAACATCATTAGACAAGTATATAAGTCCATCATGCAACAATTGGACTAAGTATAGTCCACAACTTATGGCTTTAAGAAGCCATAGCTTATAGCTTTTATATCGAGCTTTTATTAGCTTCTTTGAGCTAACGAGCCAATTTCCTGTTTCTCCTCTTTGGAATCATCAAAAGAATGTTAGTATGATAAAAACATCATACAAGTATATCACACGGTCGCCAAAGATACGATTTATCAACCATTGAAAATATTAGACTTAGAATCAGAAGAAATGGGAGAAATGTATCATGAAAAATCCATAAGCTCATTTTGTTTGTCGAGACATGATCTCAATAAGTATTTAAGACATTTGAAAATGAGAGAATCATGTAGGTGATGAATCTTTCATTGAAACATTTTATTGAACACTTGGCGGGCGTCAAAAAATGAAGAAGATATACATAGCCCTTGTAAAAAAATATTAAGCCAAGTTTTTCATCACTAAAAGCAAATTTTCAACATATATCCAACAAATAAGAGGCCCAACAAAATAAATTCTCAAGGGTTCAACCCAATTGAGATAATTTTAACCAAATGCCATCAAGCAAAAATTTAAAAACCATCAAGTAGTCCATGTCATACATCAAGCAATGAATATAAGACATTACAAATGTCCCAAATTATCCATCTAAACAAAATGATCAAGGCATCACAAATGCTTTTAAGCAAAAATTAAAAGAAGCACTTTTACCATCAAGTATTTCATACCAATTATCAAACAATGCAAGACTAGAGTGTTTTTACCATCAAATACTCCATCAATACCATAATCAAGATCAACCACAAACCACTTTCATACTTGCTATTTTATCCCCTTCAATAAACAACAAACAAATGTCATTAGAACAAAAGAGTTATACAAATCAAGTTCATTACAAGAAAATTAAATGACATAAGAAGAAGAGCAAGAGAAGTGATCATTCTTCATCGGAAGAAAAACATGTGTTGGGGATGAGCTCTTTAATGAACTTCTTCAATTTGCCGATTGATTTTTGCATCTTGGAGGTCTTTTGATTCAAAGCCTCATATAGAGCTTCATGATATGCTCTTAGTTCATCATATTCGGCTTAAGTGTAACTCCTAGATGGTTGAGCACCGGTATTACCCTCCGGATTGCTTGCCCCGTCACCCGCCGCCAATCTTTCGGCCTCGGCATCATCAAAGAAGTCGTTTGGATTTTCGGATGTAGAACCTTGGCCTCTTCCTTTAGCCATTTTAGTCGGGCGGATATCCATATTTTTGCGCATGTTGACCATTTGTGAAATGTTGTCAATGTCAAAATCATTTTGAAACACCTCCGAATTACATTCCGAAGAAGGTAGCCCCGATTGTATAAGAAGCTTGCAAATCCAATTACCCATGACAAACTTCTTGTTTCCTTGTGTGATAGACTCAATTAAGCATTGAATAAATATTGCGCCAAAATTAAGCGGTTCCCTTCTAGCAATTTTATAAGTTAAAAAGTAATCCATATTGCTAGGCATTTTACCCGCTTTACCACAGATACAATAGGCGACAATAACCGAAATAATCCTGTGCTCAAGAGTCATGGCCAATAACGAATATTTTGGCCAAACGCCCAAAAAGGTCTTAACCTCTTCCATAGAAACACCCAACATATCATTATTCCAAATCGAACAAGCAAAATAATCCCAACCACCTTCTCGTACATGTAAAAGCCGACAAATGTCATTAGGAGTCCACCTAAAATGACGACCCCTTACCAACAAATTCAGCGAAGAGGCTTCCTATGAGCATCATATTCGACCCACATATTGGCATAAAAATGTAGAATCACATCATCATCATATAAAACATAAGGGTGCTCCCACAAGTACATCCACCCTTGTTCTTCAAAAAATCCTCTAATAGTAGGATACTCATTTGAAAATGAATTAAATCGACAAATTTTCGTACGAGCTATCGATTTCGCACCCATGTTCAAATTCTCATAGTACCACTCCGCATATTTGTTGATAAAATCTAAAACATTAGTAGAGCGAGGAGCTAGAGGTATAAGAGATTTCTTACTTTTTGCCCAACGGTAATTTTTGAATGAAATCGTCCCACGGAGTTCGGCAACTTGAGGATTGGAGAGTATAGGGTTTTGAATATCATCACGTTCTTGAGCTACATTCCTTTGGGTAGCTCGAATATCCCGTTGTTCGGCTTCCTCTTGCCGATTTCTCGAAGAACCCTCTCCGCCTTTCTTCGCTTGGAAGTAGAATTTTGACCGGTGGAATTTCTTGGTGGAGCCATAGAAGTGAAATACTTGCAAAATGAAGTAGATTAGAAACAAGAATTACAAGAATTGATGAACAAATGAGGATTATAGGAGAAGGGGATGAAATTTCTCGCGCAAGGTTTTTTAAGGGAGAAGTTCATTTCGCCAAAAAAATAAGAACAAATGCGATTTAAGCGAAAAAAATAGGCCAGTAGCGACCGGTCGAGATAGGGTACGACCGGTCGACATGCGAAGCGACGGTTAAACCCCGCCTTGGCCCCAAAGTGCAATTTTTCAATCCCCGAGTTTTAGAAATACGATTTTTCACCCCAAAAGTTTTAAATTTTTGCAAAAGGATAATCATGGACTAAATCCAACAATACGAGTTTAGAAAGCATACACTCGAGAAAGATGAGATTTTACGAGTAGTGCCCTTTGGAGAAAAATTCACAAAATCATTTAGTAGCACTTAAGGGGATGAAATGAAATAGTTTGAAAGACAAGTGCATAATCATGACATGAACAAAATATCGAGTACTAAAAATAATACGAGTGAACATACCTCGATGGTTTAAGTATCTCTTGATGAAGTAATGGTAGATAACTAATGAATGAGAGATATATAACATACACAATTCTTTAAACAAATCTTGCACAAGACATAATAGCACAAGTGTAGGCCAAGCAATAAGAGATATCACAACAAAATGCTTATGCTATAGAAATCCATAAGAGATAAAAACACATAAGTATAAGTAAGTCCACAAAATTTTAAAAACAACATGTAAGGTCTCATTTTCAAAGGATTCTTAAAAACACAATATATATAGAAGACCTTAAAAAAATTTGAAAACTCATTTTGCAATTAAGGCACAAATAAAGACATGCATACTAAAATAAATTGCATATATAATTAGGGAGATACAGTTTACCAATTACGCCATTTCCATGGGTTGTGCCATTCCCATTGTTGATGATATCTTCCCTTTTGAAAATCGTCTTGTTGCTGATAGATTCTCCAATTGCTCCATTACCAAGAATTATGTCCTTCCCATTGTTGATAATGTATTTCTCTTGGAAATTCATTGTGGTGATGTCTTCTCCTTTGATCAAATGAGATGGTCATTTGATGTCTTCTAGGCAATATGAATATTCCTTGATTTTTATTCGCCGGGTCCCTAATATGACATCGTTTTTGTGGTACCCTCAAATGTTTGGGTCCTTTGGGATTAGTTTTGAGACTTTTAGGTCTCCAACAATAATTAGAGCTATTTCTAGCCCGACAAATATTTACCGTATGACCCTTTTTACCACAATAGAAGCAAGTAATAATTTTTGGAGCATAATGACCAACATGCATAGAAACTTGATTTCGTTTCACATAATTAAAAACACTAGGCTTATGATCAAGTCCTTGTTTCAATTTATCACAACTATGAATATCAACAATATCGGTCATTTTAATGGTACTCAAGTTGGATTTAGATAAATCCTTTTTCATGCAATTAAAATTCTCAACAAGAGTACTATTTTCTTTTTCAAGGTTTCTAACCTTATCAAGTGTGGTGGTGTGAGCACATGATAGTGATTCATAGGAAGTAAATAAATTATCCTTATGCATTTTTCAAAACATTGAATTCCTTTTTCAAATTTTTGTACTTAACAAGTAAACTTTGGAATTCATTTTGAAGGTCATCAAAATCATTTTGCAAATCACTAAAATCATTTTGTATAACAATATCCTAGGGAGTAGAGGGTTTGAGACATACCTCTTTTTTCTTCTTCGATGCCCATAAAACATTGTTCAACTACTTCATAGTTGGAAGTTGTAAAAGGCTTGTTCCTTAGATTTGACCTTGTATCCCTTTGAGAAGTAGATGCTTTTGAGTTGCTCCTATCATTTTTATATACTTCATCAATAGCTTCTAATTTTGCCATACTTCATGAGCCGATCAATTCCTACAATATGATCAAATTCCAAATTGGTAAGTGAACAATATAAAATATTGAGAGCTTTACCATTTAAGGAGATGATTTTCTTTTCTTCATCATTGAGCTCCTTGAGAACTTTGTAGGTGTATGGTGTGTCTTTCATCGGAATGGATTCTCCATTGATGACAATGTTCCAAATATCGAACCCGCAACCTTGTAAATAGCATTTCATTCTTTCTTTCCAAAATGTAAAATTTTTGGAATCAAATCGAGATGGCTTGGTGGTGGAGGTCCGGAAAGGTGAGCTTCATTCGTAGCCGATGATCGTTCCTCTTCACTCGCGATGTGAAACGAGCTTGCCAAAGAGTTTGGCTCGATACCACTTGTAAGTCAGCGGCTACGATAATCTAGAGGGGGTGAATAGATTATCTCCATCTTTTCAATTTCGCCCTCTTTTTCGAACAAAACAAGCCAAGACAATAATAAAGGTGTGGGAATGTAAATAACACGCGTCGATTTATAGTAGTCAACCCACCTAGGGCCTAATCTACTACCACCACGGTATATCAGGGATGGATTTTGAAAAAGAAAAAGAATTTTATTAATTACCACAATTAATACAAATTCAACTTACAACACCTTGAAGAGCACCACACTCTTCTTCAACACCACCTTTGGAGATTACCACAATCTCCCTTTGAAGATTACCACAATCTTCCTTCGCACGCACGTATGAAGATTACCACAATCTTCAATCTTGAAGAATACCAAATTCTTCAACACCTCAAGAGCACCACACTCTTGAAACACCTATCACCTAGATCACCCAAGTGTATTCTTTCCACAAGAATACTCACAAGGATGTCTTATGTTGAATGATAACCAAAATCAAGATTACAACTCAACAATGAATAATACAATTTGAGTGCAAGTGTAATCAAGAAATGAAAGCCTAGACCTCAAGATGTGAAAGTGATAAACTAGGCAAATTACAACAAGAATGATAACAATGAAGTACTAAATACTTTGCTTGAATGTATCTTGTTGTGTTGTATCTCAAGTGTTATTTTGGTTGCTCCAAAACTTCCTCTATTTATAGGAGATGATTGATCAAGCATAGGCTCCTCTTGGGGATTGAAAATCTACAGAAAAATACAATTAAAATCAAGAATATAGCTGTTATAAATCAATCCCACAATTTAAGGAAAGTTTGTCTGCTGCACAACGGTTAGAATTTTGCTGTCAAAACATAGGGCGACCAGTCGCGCAGAAATAAGGTTTGAAAAGAACACATCAAAAATCACACGGGGCGACCGGTCGACGTAGGGTTCGATCGGTCGTCCCCTACCTCAGCCGGTCGACCAAACCATAAACAATAAAACGAGTGTTGTTTCAACCAAGAAACACTCAGGTACCGGTCGCACCTTGGGCGACCGGTCGACCTGACCAATACTTCTTCCGTCTCATTTTCTGTTCCAAAATTCATCTTCAGGTACGGGTTGCCCTATATGGCGACCGGTCGACCAAGAGACAGAAATGTTGTCCAATTTTTGTCAAAAATAAACCTCAAGAAATACTCCAAAAATTTAGTAAAAACATTTTAAACCGATCGGGAGTATTTAGATAACATTTAGGAACCTTGTTTTGATGTAAAAACTTATTAACATAAAATCATAAAAAGTGTTGTCCAATTTTATCTAAAATAAAACTTGAAGAAATACTCCAAATAGTAAAAAACATTTCAAATCATTTAGAAGTATTTGGACAACAATTAAAAACATTATTTTGGTGTAAAAATAAAATCATCAAAATTAAGATAAAAATATATATCAAACAAAAATTAGCATAATAAAAATCATGTGACAATAATACAAACTTAAATCTACATAAAAATTAAGGAGATTACTTGCATGTTCAACTTATGAATAGTAAAATCCTCTTTCGAATCAATTGCGTTGGAGAAGTCACTATTTTTTCTTCTCTTTTCTCTTTTTTCCTTCTTCTCTGGTCGCTCTTTACTCTCTCTCTCTCTCTCTCTCTCTCTCTCTCTCTCTCTCGAACCATTCTCTCTATTTTCACTGTCTTCTATCGTGTATTATGTGTATTATGTCTTCTCTCCGTGTGTTTACGTCTCTCTCTCTCTGAACCATTCTCTCTATTTTCACCGCCTTTCTTATCGTGTATTATGTGTATTATGTCTTCTCTCCGTGTGTTTACGTATCTTATATCTTTACTTTTAACCTACTCTCAATTGGGCTAGGTTTTGGGTACATGGGTTTACTATTAACTTACTAACAATGTGGGCCTGGTTTAATACTCTATACTAATTAAAAGTCCAATTTTTCGTATAAGGCCCAAATCAAATAAATTCTTAATCTAATTAATATAAACCTTCCATTCTCCGTAATTTAATATATTAAATATCTAGTAAATAATTAATAAATTCCTAACTATCCATTATTATTACATGAAATAAACTAATAAAATAATTAATGAAATTCTTATTAAGGCATAAAAATTCGGGTCATTACAGTTGCATTATTGCATTGCATTTAGGATTGCATGTAGGCATAAAATTCGCATAATTTGTTTTTTAAAATTTTTTATTTTTTTATTTTTTTATTTTATCATGTTTATCGCTTTAGCACGTTTAATTGCTTTGTGTGATTTGGGATCAAAAATTCAAAAAAGTACAAAAAGCTTCCGCATGATTTTACTTTGAGCATTTGATTTTACGAGATGAAATATTTTTGTTAATAATGTGAGGAATTATTGAGAAGATGTCTTTTTCTTGTTTGGCATTGATTGAGAAAATTGGGTATTTGAGCATTATGCAAAAAATAACCCTGTTAGCTTTTGTACCTTTAACTGCTTTTATATTATGCAGTCGTATTTTTTCTTGAGTGTGTCATTCATGATTGTTAGAACTCTAGAACTTTTTTTGGTATCTTCATTTAAACCATGTGTGTGTGCAATTTTCAAAAATAATTTAAGGCCGCCGTTGGTTTAGCCTACTTAGCCTAAAAAGTCTACCTATGAACTCATGATTCCCTAGTTAGCCACTTTGAGCCTTAACGTTTTATTGTTAGCCATATTTTGATCTTTAAAATTGAAACATATTTTTATCCCAAAAACTTGAGCTTGTAGAAGATGAATAGTTTGGGGGAGATGTGGTGATATATTGAGAAAGAATGATGGCAAAAGACAGAGAGATGAGCAGGGATTAGGTAAATGAAAGAATAATGAAGTTCAAAAAAAAAAGAAAATTTCTGAAAAAGAGAAAGAAGAGAAAGAAAAGAAACATTTATAGAAATTTTGAGAAAAATTGAAAGCTTAAGGAAAAAGAAAAGAAAAAAGGCAAAAGGCCTAAGAATGAAAAAGATGAAAAAATGGTGAAGTTGAGTTGAAAAAGAAAATATCTTGAAAAGATGAGTCTTATGATGAAATTGGGTTTGTGGATCGAAAGTCCGTGTAGTTAAATTCTATTTGCTCAAGTCAAGTCGCTTAATTCAAATTTTTCCTACCCTTACCAAAGAGCATATATTACAACCAAATGAAAAGTCCTTTTTTATTCTTAAGTTGTGCATACTAAAGTGGTAGAGATGTTAGACGGTTTGCAAGCCTATGTGAATTGAGTTGAGTATATACACGTCCTAATTATTTTGAGAGATGAGTGATACACTACTTCTTGTGAGTCGCGATGTCAAGTACCGAAAGAGTAATGATTATGTCGAACTTGTGATTGATGATTTCTTGATAATAAATTACATGGTTCACTTGAATATGGAGTCAAAAATGTTTACAGTGTTCTTTGTACCAATTGAGATTATTTTTCTAAAGTTTGCTCGAGGACGAGCAATGGTATAAGTTTGGGGGTTTTTGATACATGTGAA
The DNA here is from genome assembly GCA_016081115.2 of Rehmannia glutinosa. Taxonomy (NCBI): domain Eukaryota; kingdom Viridiplantae; phylum Streptophyta; class Magnoliopsida; order Lamiales; family Orobanchaceae; genus Rehmannia; species Rehmannia glutinosa. Next base: position 145,192 of record JABTTQ020000590.1, read on the forward strand.
GTATATGTGCATTTAGGGGCTTATTTTGATATATATATTTGATGCATTTGTATATATATTTAGTGTATTTTACTTGATTTCCTTAGAAGGGCGTGATCTATGGATTCTTGTGAGTTTTGCAGAAAATGGAGCTAAATTGGGCAAAATGTGATAGCACATTCCAAATGAAATGTCACAAGTCAATGTACGAGCAAAGATGTCAAGAAAAGAAGCATGGATGGTCGAACAAAAGGGAATTTTTTTCGAAAACATCCAAACGCGCTAATGAGTTTTCAAAGACTTTGGTAGGGTTTAGTATTTTGGCCATAACCTTTTCTGCAAAGTTATATTGAGTTGATTTAAGTTGCTATGGAAAGTAAGAGAAAGAGCTAGAACTTAAATGAAGACCCCAGGAGCAAAATCACAGGTGTAAATGGACAAAAACCGATCGCGCGGTCAGTCCGTGTGAAGTGTTCAACGATTTTTAGAGATAAAAACCAATCGCATGACCCATCTGTGTGAATTGCACACGGACATGTGAATTGTCTTGTGGCTGATTTTTATTCCTAATCTCGTCAGAACTCTACCGGTGATCTCTCAAAGTGCCTATATAAGGGAGACCAATGCCTTGGGTGGTTTTCATCATTGATATACTTGATACATCATTGGAATCATTCATGCAACATACAACACATCAAAAAACACAGGGTTATACAAATCAAAGGTCTTCTAAGAGATGAGGGCTAAGTTACGAAGAGCACCACAAGGCCTTTCGCATCTACGGAAGCACAAGAGTTTCGAAGGCTTGGAAGGAGGATGCTTCCTGATAAGAAGAGCTTTTCTTTCTTAGTTTAGATCTCTTGTTTGTACTTAAACGATGTCAAACTATTTGATTTCAACTTTGTCTATGAATTTGTTATTAAATATGTTGGGCTAATCTTTCTGATCTTAGGGCATAGTCAAAACGTGGATTCATGTTAAATTTATATTGATTGTTTTTTTAATTGATTTATGTGTTATAGTATATGAATTCGAATGCTTATTTCTTGCCGATTATCTGATCAATAATTTGCATATCATATTTGTTAGTCCATAATTCAGGAGATGAGTTCTGACAAATGACAATTGAATTCAGACATAAACGGGCATAAAATCGGGAGGCTTATAATTGTTTGTGGGGAGTACTTCAATTCACAGATCTTTTGGGAGTGGTTATTAATTGTTGAGTGGGGATGCTAGCAATTGGTATTAATCTACTGTTTATTTTCTTCGGGAGGGGGAATAAACTATTTTAGGAATCGAACCCATAGAAACACAAGAACTGGTTTTGATAAACATTGATTGGATTTAATATTGAAAAAGCAGGTTGAGATTATGTGCCTAGGGTTGCTTTCATATTTGTTAAAAAGACTTGTGGAGTTTCGGTTTTTATAAATTTTACATATTTTATTTTTACTTGTTTAGATTTGATAAATAAACTTCTTGATTTTCGGCCACTTCAATAAAATTGGAATACGATATTATTTTAGCCTAAGGTTTCGTATTCAATCCATGAGGAATACGACCTTGGCTGCCATTATTCTATAAACTACGATGTACACTTGCATTTTAGTGAAGAGATATTCGCGATCAACTACTATCCATGATCAATATATCATCTACATAAAGGCAGGCAATGACATAAGCATCAGATGTACATTTAATGTAGACACACTTGTCACATTCGTTGATTTTAAAACCGTTTGACAACATAATTATGTCAAACTTTCCGTGCCATTGCTTAGGTGTTTGTTTTAGTCAATAGAGTGACTTAACAAGTTTACACACTTTTCTCTCTTGTCCGGGCGCAATAAACCCTTTTGGGTTGTTCCATATAAATCTCATCTTCAAGCTCACCATTTAAAAGTCGGTCTTCTTCACATCCATTTGATATATCTCAAGTTTATTCCAAAGTCGCAATAGCAATGAGAACATGAATGGACATGATCCTTGTAACATGAGAATATGTATCGAAAAAGTCATATCCTTCATTTTGTTTAAACCTTTTGGCTACTTACCGGGCTTTGTACTTATCTATAGATCCATCGCTTTGTACTTTCTTTTAAGGATTCACTTACATCCTAAAGGTTTGCATCCCGCAGGGAGATAAACCAACTCTCAAGTATTATTGTGCAAGATTGAACCTATTTCATTGTTGATAGCTTCTTTCCGAGAGGAGCTTCTAGACTAGACAAAGCTTCTTGAATAGTTCGAGGTTCATTTTCTAACACATAAGTTAGAAAATCATGATCAAAGTCTTAGCTACTTTTATCCTTTTATCGCTTCTTGGTTCATCTTCATCACTTTGAGGTAAACTGCAAATTCGACTTGTGAACTAAAAAGAGATAGGCACTACTACTATTTGCATATCCAATGAAAATGCAGTCAACCGCTTTAGGACCGTTTCTAACTTATTTTGGCTTTGGTACTTTAACTTTAGCCAAACATCCCCACACTTTAAGGTATCTGCATGATTTGTTTTCGTCTTTTCCATAACTCAAATGGAGTTTCATTTTTACCTTTGTGTGGAATCTTATTAAGAATGTAGTTTGCAAAAAGAATAGCTTTCCCCCCTCCCCACAAGCTTTAGGGTAGGCCAGAACTTATCAACATCACATTAATTATCTCCTTAAGAGTAAGATTTTTGCGTTCTGCAACACCATTTGATTGAGGTGAGTAGGGAATTATCGTTTGATGAATTAAACCCGCTTCCAAGCGAGAATTCTCCAAACGGAGCAACATACTCTCTGCCTCTATCACTGTGAATCATCTTAATTTTCAAATTAAGCTGATTTTCAATATCATTCTTATAAGTTTTGAAAAAGCTACTAAAGCTTCATCTTTACTTTTCAAAAGATAAACATAATAGTATCTTATGCAATCATCAATAAACATTATGAAATACTTTTTGCCACCTCGAGTTAGCACAAGTTTTAAATTACACACATCTGTATGAATTAACTCAAGAGATTTGCTACTTCTCGTTACCGAATGAAATGGTGTTTTAGCCAATTTTGCTTCAACACAAAATTTGTGGTTGTCTTGTGAGTTGGTTTTAAACGTTGGTATTAATTTCAAATTCACTAACCTTTTAATTGTGTTGAAATTTTGGTATCACAATCCATCATGCCATAAATTAGAACAATCCAACAAGTAAAAAGAAGTAAGATTCTTATTCTTCGCCTCTTGGAGGAAAACATTCATTATAGACATTTTGAAGAGCATTTTATCAAGGTACCCTTTATAAAAAAATTGACCATTCTTGATCATTACAAACTTGTCGGACTCAAACACTAATCTAAAACTAGCCATGCTTAACAGGGGATCGGAAACTAAGTTATTGTGGATAACTGGGACATGTATCCCATCCACAAGGGTCTGCTTCTTTCCGAAAGTCATCTTCAATCCAACCTTTCCAAACCCTGCGATGTTAAAAGTCGAAGAGTTCCCCATGAATAGCTTCCTTACATTTATCGGAGTGTTGGAGGAAAAGATCTCCTTGTCGGCACAAATGTGACAAGTAGCTCTGATATCTATCCACCATTCCCTTGGATTGTCCACCATATTGGCTTCAAATACAACGGTGGTGAGATCGAGCTTCGATATGTCTATCGGAACAGACTTGTCCTCGGTCACATTGGCTTGTAGTTTTGCCATTTTTATTGCCCTTTTTCGGGTGTCGGAATCCTTGACCATGTGATTCGGCTTACCAAAGTTGTAGCAATTGCCTTTAAATTTGTTAGGCTTCCCCTTATCGTTTCCGGAATACTTTTATTTCTTGCTAGTGCTCGATTATGCAAGATTGGTCTTGGTCTCTATTCTAGTTTTGCTGGATTTTACTTTGGATTTCCGGTTGTCTTCCTCAATCCGAAGTCGGACTATCAAATTCTCAAGCCCCATTCCCTTGTACTTGTGCTTGAGGTGGGTTTTAAAGTCTTTCCACAATGGCAGCGATTTTTCGATAATTATTGCAGCCACTTGGAACTACTCATTCAGAATCATCCCTTCAGACACTAAGTCATGAAGTATGATCTGAATTTCCTGAACTTAAGTTAATTACCATTTTGGTATTAACCATCTTGAAATCCAGAAATTTTCCGACAACAAATCTCTTTGTGCTGCCATCTTCTATCTTATACTTTTTCCCCAAAGAATACCACAACTCTTTGGACGTTTTGAATGAGTTGTAGACGTTATAGAGGGTTTCCAGCCCATTCAAAACATAGTTGCAACACAGAAAGTCATTGTTGTGCCATGCATCCACAAAGAATCCGCCTTTGCTTGTCCTGTCTCTTTTAAAGAATGAGTTGGAGGGTCCTCCTTAAAGAAACAGACAGACCTAAAGTGGTCAAGTAGAACAACATCTTCTTTGCCACCTCTTGAAATCTTGAAATCAACACCGAAAAACTTCATCGGCTTTTCGTCATGTGGGAGAAAAGAACCATCGGAGTAAAACTTATGTTAGCCATTTTTCAAGAAAATGGAATTTTGTCTTCCGATTGTTGTTTGCGGTGTTTAGTTTTCTTAAAAATGGAAAGAATAATGGGATAAAATTATGTCGAGGCGAGTATTAGATTCTCTATCCACAAGATGAAATTGCCCCGTACAAAAGTGTTTACGGTTCGGGTAAACTTAAACTTACAAATGAACAAAAGGTGTTTTAACTTTCGATTTTACTGAAGGAAGAAGGGAAAATAATATGCTAAAAATGTAGATGATCAGATTGTATCAAATGATCATTCTGGGGTCTGTTTATATAGAAATATGGATGCCTTGAATAGGTGCATCATTTGGTCCGGATCAATTAGGACTATTAGATCGCACCTGTGATCAACGATCGCCATCCGATGGTCCAAATTGCAACAGAGACGCCGGTCGGCGAACATGCAAGTCTAAATCGGGGCAGCTTTGCATGCCAAGTGTCGCCATCCGGACGACTCGCAAGTTCTTGTCGCCTCGAGCCGCACTACCACGTCACTGAGCTACTAGACCGAACACTTGTTCGATTTTTCCAAACTTTAAAGCTACTCGCGACGATGCGTAAGTGCGACTCTAAAGCGCCTAATGCGACTATGTGCGACGTGCGTGGGCCCGGCTCAGACGGTGCGGAGCACCATCCTCGGTGCTATTTGAGCTTGCCAAAGGCTAGTCAAAATTGACTTGGCCCACTAGGGTGTACCATAAAAAGCTCCACATGCTACTCCTTATTAGTGGTGAAGTTTCATATAAACTAGTCAAATCTTTAATATGTTTTGTATGTAGGATTTGACTTTCCATATTCTCACCTTTTATATTTCATATATAAAAGGCATTTATGTTAGAGCATTTATGTGGCTAACTTTATGCATTAATTTTTCATTCGCCTGAAATTGGTTTTGAGAAATTCAAAATGTTAAATTCAACTACCCGTGGTATAGATTACAATTATATCATTTATTATGCATAACTAATAAATGATCCCACTTAAATAATTAGTCAAAATCGGGTCAAAATCCATTTTTACTTGAACCAAATTCCAACACACACATAAGAAACTGATTAATTATTGATTAATGTGTTCATTCATTTTATAACTATAACTATAACAATTATAAGACTAAAAAGAGTAATAATCACATTGTGACAAAATTTAATGCTATAACAATTAAAAAATTGTTTTACTCCTATGTATTGCCTTAAATCGGATCCTAAGATTATTATACAATTGGAACATAAAATTCAAGCCACTATACCCTACATTAATGAAAAGAGAAACAAGTTAACATCAAGCACCATTAATAAAATTCTTAAATATCCTTAATTAATACAAACACGAGATTCACAAGATTGAAACAACAATTTCGTCAATTACTTTATACAAGTTTAGACCAGCATTGCCCAAGTAGTTCATTTTGCATATAGGTTTATACCCCTCATAGGCTTCCACAACTTCTTTCATTTCTGTTTTTTCTAACTTCTACAAAGAAAAATAGCAAAGAAATAATGATATTTGCACATCAAAACAATAGCTCTAACTATAAACGAAATGGTATACAAATTTGTACGCAATAGCAAATTTGATAAATCAAAGGTAATAGATCGGAAATTGATTATAACTCGGTTGGTTGAATATTTGAAACAGAAACATAGAATGGAAGATATCATCTAGGGGTGGTAAATCGTTAGGTGTCGGGCCGTTATCGGTGGCACGATAACGGCTGCAAGACGATAAGCCCAAACACGAACACGGATGCGATAAAGCTTAACGAGCCCGAAATTTAAACCCGAACACGACACATCAAAAACACGATAAACACGGCACGACACGATAAGCACGATAAGAAAAATTGTCGAAATTATTTAGGTAAGCCCGTTAGGCCCGATTGGCCCGTTAAGCCCGTTAACAAATAAAACTTATGATTTTTTTATATTCTTTATAGTTAATACTTAAAACATATATTCTAATAAATTATCAATAAAATAGTTAAGTAAAAATAATCAATTATTATTAAATTATTCATATAAATAATTAATTACTAATAATTAAAAAAATTATCGTGCCTTATCGTGTCTTATCGTGTTTATCGTGCCAGCCCGATATCAGCCCGATTTTTATCGTGCCTTATCGTGTCACCGATAATGTGACCGAACCCGATAAACCCCAGCCCAAACCCTATAATTCGTGCTACCTGTTCGTGTTTCGCCAATCGATCGCGTCCTCAAATTGCCACCCCTAATATCATCCCCACATTTAGCCCCATCATTTAATACAGCCAAATAATCGTTTATCGTATTAAAAATTTATTGGTGCTACACTTGCGTCAAGCTACAATATTTCTCGAGTGGATGCACGATAATTCTAAATAAAGTAATTTAATTCTTTTATTATACTTTTATTTTACCTCTGCTATTTCATATTATAAATATACACGTCATGTGCGTAACATATCTTCTTAATTAAATTAATACACGCTTAAAATTATTATATAATTACTATATACATGTATAAATGCATATACAGAATCGCAATAAAAAATTTAAACAGCATACAAAGTGTCCCTTACCCAAAAAAAAAGGGAGAGAAAAAGACAAAAAAACTTTATAATTCATCTCAAACAAACTGCAATAAGATTTAGTAGTAAAATGGTAATTTTAGTAATTTATTCTGTTAAGTTAAATTTACAACCTCCCTATTTATACAATCCTAGCTACTACAATTCTCATGCCTCTCTAATTAATTAAACTCATTTTGTTATATATTCTGTCCTCCGCCTCACATCCATCAGCCACCCTCCATCCGCCGTCGCCACTCTTCCGTGGTCCGGCGACATGGTGAAGTTCTCGAAGGAGCTAGAAGCCCAGCTCATCCCTGAATGGAAAGATGCATTCGTTAATTACTGGCAACTCAAGAAACATGTCAAAAAGGTTAAGCTATCAAGAAAACCAACGCACGTACCCGATAACGCCAAATACGATTTCGGCCGATCCATTTTCGACCCCATTCGGGTTCTCGCCGCCAGATTAACCGGTGGGACTACTCGAGATAACCCTGAAATCATTCAGGTACACATTGAATTTATCTTTTTTATTTGTTTTTTTGGGCTAACTAATTAGAGGTATTAATTTCAAGATATAATTTTATGAAGCAAACTCGCCTAAAAGGTGGCAGAAAATGGTGAAAGTTTGGTGGGTTTTGGACGGAATTAATATATATTGCAAAACATTTATAATTTTTTTCACGATTAATAGCAGAGTGTATGCAATGCACCGTCAGTACGTCATTCTTCACTGATAAAAATGATAATAATTTTGTTTAATTGTGATCTCATAAAGTCGATTTCTTTTTTTCTTTTTACTAATGCGCTAAAGCAGGAAACTTGTTTGCTGCCACTTTGCATCATGAGAAAATCGTGAAAAGGAGAAACAAATTTAACAACCCGAAAAGGACACAACACCAATAAAAATCGGACTTAAGGTCAATCGGCCGGGATATATATGACGTTAAGTTTATTAATTGCAGGTGAAAAGTAGAATTAGTGTAGGCGAAGATGGAGAAGAAGAAGAGGTTGAACTTTACGAAACTGAGCTTGTTCAGTTGTTCTCTGAAGAAGATGAGGTAATTAACGTTGTCACTTAAGTTTTTCTAATTACATTTATAACCCTTCTAAAATGGAATATTATTATATTGTTCAGTTTTTTATTATGGCTCACTAATTTGATAATTAATTTTGTATCTAATTAACTAGCTTGAAGAAAATTAATATTATTTCTAACAATAATAAACATAAACGTGGCGAGGTGGTAATAATGACGATTTTACGTCTAATTTAGGGTCTTAATTAATTTATTTATTGTGCACGAACAGGTAAAGGTGTTTTTCGAGATGTTAGATGATGAGCTTAACAAAGTGAACCAATTTTACAAGACTAAAGAAACTGAGTTCCTTGAAAGAGGAGAGATATTAAATAAGCAGCTTCAGATTTTGCTGGACCTCAAGCGAGTTCTCGGTGATCGCCGCCGAAAAAACTTAGCCGCCGCCAAGAACGGCGGCGGCTCGGGTTTCCTCTCTCGGTCTAATTCGTCATTCGGCCGAATTCGGATTTTTCCGGTGAGTTAGTTTGGTATTTATATGTTTAAAATTTGATACAATATCACGTTGCCACGGACACTTCTCCGAGAATGCCGTATCCGTCGGACACGTATTCGATATGATCTTTGTCCGTTATTCTTCGTGGATACATCTACACATGGAAATAGATTTAAATCTACTGTTTATTTTTCAGCATTTTTATGTCTACATTTGATTTGAGTATTTATGAAATTTTAGTTTTTATGTTTGAAACATTGTTTTTTTAATCGTAATTAGCACGTCTCCGTATTTTTAATAATATAAAAATATATAATTTTATATATAATATATATGTACCGTCTTTCATATCCTTAAAATTTCAAAATATGTCGTATTCTCGCACTGTATTATATCGTATATCTGTGTCTCGTGTCCGTGTCAAGATTTCGTCGAGGCTACTATTGATTAGCATCTAATAGTTTGTATCTCAACCTTTTATTCTCGTATATACATGTTAGGATCTTGCCTAATCCCTACACCACCCTCTATTGGGTGGTTTACACACAAAAAAAAAGAAACTGGAAATTAGTAAATGACATTTATTAGTTTCATAGTACATATTTTAATATTTATGTTGAAACTATTGATCACCGACTAATTTAATTAATTTATTTGAAGTAAATAAAGCTGGTTGCGTCCATTAAAAAATTTGTTAGGAATAGTAGTCCTACACGACATTGCACTGAAAATAGGAAAATTGGCAGATATCTAGTGGCCATAAATCAATGAAAATACAGTCTCTCAAAAACTCTCTCAAAAACTCTCACTCTAAAAACCCTAAACCACCGCCCGCCCCTCCCTCTCTCTTCCCCACCTTGTCTTTCCCCCACCTTGGCCCTCCTCTACCATGGCCGGAGACCAAATATCCCATGGTCTCCTGGCCACCACCTCCTCCTTCCCGGTAAATGCTTCTTCTCTTGGGTATGGTCTCTTCCGAACTTGGCTTGCGGGGTTAGAAGTGATGCTAGTGGTGGTGGCGGTTTTGGATGTGGCTTTGGCGGAGATGGATGCGGTGTGGATCCGAGGAGGGAGAGGCCAATCTTTTCCCTTTGATCTTTTATCTTTATGTAATGGTGTTCTATTCGCCCCCATTAGGTGGCTTGTTTTGTCCCAATAAGTGGCTTTTTTCGGTTTTTATTTGTCCCTTGTGTGGATTTGCTCGAAGACTCGGATGGGCTATTACCGGATGATATGTGATGTAAACGAGATCAAATTTTTGGTACGTGTTTTGTCCAAGGCGCCTTGTGCGAAGTTCAATCTATGGATTAGTCGGATCTGTTGTGGTTTAAAATTTGTTTTTAGATCTCAGTATAGATCTATAATCCGTAGGCTTGCAATTGTTTTACATCGTTGTTGTAACCGGTTGTAAGTTTCTTCATTTTTATGAATGAAATTCATTCTCGCTCAAAAAAAAAAAAAAAAAAAATCAATGAAAATACAGCAACCTTAATTAAGTGCCCATTTCATGGCCTAGAAATGACATCATATCTTGCTTGTCATCTTTCAACTATAATATTTTCATTATATTAATTCAAGATATCATTAGATGTAAAATTGTTGTAACAATAACTATGATGTATCATAAATATTCTACCTATTTTGATTTAGAATTTGGGAAGATAATTTATTTGGTCCCATAATTTGGACATTTTGATATTTAGTCCTCTAAGTAGTTATTTTTTAATTTTAGTCTATATAATTTTAAAATATTGAACTTTTAGTCATATTTAGATCGAAATGGTATAAATTTATCGAAATTTATTGACTGTGATCGGTCAGGTGCAAACATGTCAAAAAAAATTGAGGATTCTGATGATTTGGCGCAAAAACTGTCACCAAAACATTGAAATCCCCAAATTTGATGTTATAATTTTTGGTGATTTGACGTGTCAATTTTTGCGCCAAATCCCCAAATTCAAAAACAAAAAAAGAAAAACTGTTACCACTCTTTAGTCCTAGTTAGCAATTACGGTAAAATTACACTCTTCCGATCAAAATCAGGCTAAAAGTCTAAATTTTTTAAAGGAGGTAAACTATTTTCCTAAAACCTGGTGAGGATGCATCATACAAATAATTTATTTGTCTCATTCTATTTATGCAGAAAGCCAGAGTACTGAATATTGTGACAGTCCAACGGACTCCCAAACAGATGATGTTATAGCAGCACTAGAAAAAAATGGCATTAATTTCGTTAATTCGGCGACAAGGGCAAAGACGAAAAAGGGAAAGCCTAAAATGGCCATGAGAATCGATATTCCGGCGACTACGCCGACACGGACGATAGCCGCCGTAACATCGATGCTTTGGGAGGATTTAGTAAACAACCCTAAGAAAGGAGGAGGTGGTGGAGAATACATTAACAGAAAGAAGATTCAGTGTGCAGAAAAGATGATAAGAGGGGCATTTGTTGAACTTTATAGAGGACTTGGCTTGCTTAAAACATACAGGTAATCTTATTTACTAGGAGTTAATTACAAAAACTGTCCCTGAGATTCAGCCTAGTAAAAAAAATTATCTTTTAAAATTACAAAAATTCCTGTGACATTTGATTTTAGTAGAGCTGACAATTCCGAGCCAACCAGCGGGCCGGCCCGACCTGCACTTTGGGCTGGGTGGCCCGGCCCAACAGTTAGTGAGTCGGGTTTGGCCCGCCCAATGATTTCATATACAAATTACATTGTTGGGCTGGGCTGGCCCATGTATTTCTCGGCCACGCCAAAATTGGAATTCCCAGCTCTAGTTTTTAGCCTACAAAATTGTATCCTAATTACTAATTATCGCCTACTCTTTTTGCAAGTAGTTTGTTTGTACCTAATTGTGAACACCATTATTAGAATGGTAATAGTATAACAAGGCACTTATCTAACGTACTTATCAAACCTTGCAAAGTTTTGCCCAAGAACATGCTTAACGTCCATACTTAACCTTTTTCCATGCTCTGTTATTTTAATATACTAAAAGAACGTCATGTATAAGATTAGGTCATTAGTATACATCTGGTATTAATCTAGTATATTGGAATATAAGATGAAACAAATCATGAACATGAGATTTGAACTGGTCAACGCCTCGACACCACAAAAATGAACTTTTTGCGTAAACCCAAAAAATGGAAGATTAGTTGTATGGGTCTAAAATCACATTTTTTCGAATTTTTTCGGCGTGATGTACATGTTCGTTTGTGATCTGAACGCAATATTTGAATACATAACCCCAAATGAGTACAAATAAATTGCTCTAGTATAGTCAAATTGAACATATGTAGAGGCCCTGTGTCACATGATGTATCATTCCCCTAAAGGCTAAAACATCCTGTTTGGTAAGAAAGATGTGCTTTTCTTGCTTTCATGCTAACAAAAAGTGTCAAACAAATGAAGAAAACATGAGTATGCAAGATAATTTCCTGTTTGAAGAAAAAAACAGAAATTAAGAACATGGTAAATGACATAATTATATTCTCAATCCCTGTCATCTTCACTATAAAGGTTAAATGTAAAACCCATGACATATAAAACCGAAGAATCTAATTAACCTACTTCCGGTTTTTCCATGCATGTGTTTTAGTCTTACTTTGAATGTTCTAACGACTGCAACATATTTTTGGCAGCTCACTCAACATGGTTGCCTTCACAAAGATACTCAAGAAATTCGACAAGGTAATTACTTTGATTAGTTCAAAATATCGATCGAAAGGGATGTTTTTATCATTAGTTCTTTTAGGTATATAATTATTAGGCCATAATCTCATTATTTCCATGAAAACGACATAAATTTTACTAGAAAGGGTATGATTTCGATGTTTTATTATCGTTCTTGACTGGTTTAATTACTATTTTCTGATATTTGTTTCGCATTTCAATCAAACAGGTATCAAACCAGCAGGCTTCAGCAAGTTATCTCAAAGTAGTGAAGAGATCCCATTTCATTAGCTCGGATAAGGTAAGATAACACGAAACGATTTTGATAATTCAAAATAAAAAAATTTAAAAGATGAGGGCAACTGCTACTTATATATGCAAAGTTTGTGCTTAATTGATAGTAACATTTGGTGTCTTTAATTTCTTGTTGAAATTGAATTTAAATGTCTGGTCTTAAGAAAACTGTTTAAAAGCAGGAAGTTGCCAACAGGAGAGTAGAAACTGCCTGCTATTTAATTTCCATAAATTGCTAAAATATATTGCCTAACAAGATATAATTTCTAAATTGAATAAGATTGTGACACCATTCAACTCCATTCCAGTATATAAAATATTTGGAGACTCCAGTCAACAAAATTCTTTAGGTAATCATCCAATACGTACATTTTAAATGTAGTCTCTATCTAAGTTTCTATCAGTCTTGCCAACAAAAACTCTTAAATATTCTCTGTAACTGAAAGTATGAAAAAAAAAGTTTAAAAAGAAAAAAGGACGAATCAAAATAAAATTTGTGACTTTTGAATTATTCGGTAAAACTCGTTTTGTCTTGTTGATAAACATCGTTTGAATCGCATTAAAAAGGGTTGCTTCTTTAGTTAATATTTAATTTGTTTTCTCATTTTCAGTTAAATATATATGCATATATTATAAAAGGGATTTAATAAATGTTATTAGTGGCGTAATTATGGGGTAAGTAATTGTACTTTGTGTTGTGGAAAGGTGGTAAGACTAATGGACGAAGTGGAGTCCTTATTCACACAGCACTTTGCCAACAATGACAGGAAAAAGGCTATGAAGTTCTTGAGACCCCAACAACATAAAGATTCTCACATGGTTACTTTTTTTGTTGGTATGAATAACTTTTTCTATTTATTGTTTTAAATACATTTTCAATTTCCTATGCATATATTATTAATTTATAATCACTAACACATCATTAATTAGTGCACCAAGTTTGCATATGGCAAATAGTATTTTTATTAAAGGTTACTAGCAATTTCGGTCCTTTAAATACTTTAGGTAGCAATTTTGATCCCGTAAAGTAGATAGATAATCATAGCAAACTCACGTACATTGATACGAAGAGACATAGAGAGTAAATAATGTTTTGAGTATTAATTTCCGAAAAATGAGATAGTAATTTTTGTGTTGTTGCAGGTTTATTCACGGGCAGTTTTGTAACATTGTTCAGTGTATACGCAATATTGGCACATTTAAGTGGTATGTTCTCACCCAGAGCAGAATCTGCTTACATGGAGACAGTCTACCCTGTTTTCAGGTATTTTAACTTCTGTCACATTATTTTCGTTCACTTTTATTCTTAAACATGCTTATTGTATTCTTCAACAAAGCTGTTGTAGTTTGTCAACGTCACATTTCTAACAATATATAAATATATTATCCCGAAAAATTAAACTACTTTCCCACAGCCAGATTTACAGTTGAACAGCCCAATACTACAAACACTCTACACATTTGTAGTTGGGTAGCCCAATACGATTTTTACTCGTTATGGTTCAGCCCAGTTAACAAAATTAAAATATTAAAGCCCAAATATAATATGATCCTTGTTCTAGTTAAAAACAAATTTGGTATTTCAGATAGCTCTTAAAGTTCATGACTTGGGGTATTATTCAAGTTAGTTTTTAAAAAAAAAAAAACTCTAGAAAATCTTGTTTCATAACAAAATTCGTTTGTAAAATTCGTGATTAGGATTGCCAAGAAAAATTATACATTCCAATATATATATATATATATATATATATATATATATAGGATTTGGTTCAAATGAGACCACCTTCCTGCAGGTAAGGCAGTGTGGACTCATCTTACCCATTGATCTTAAAAAATGAAGGAATGTGACTAATTCAGTTTTTTTAATTATTTCCTAATTTTGATTTTAAAGGTAAGATTGTAATTTTGTAATTCAAATTAGTGGTCCAAGTGATTTTATGGTGAAATTGACACTCACTTAGGATTTTGTGGCGGATTTTAAGGAACCTGTTTTCTTTCCAAATATTTTTATTTTCAAAGATAGTTAGTGTTATTCTATTGCATAATTAGACATCAAATAATGCATATTTAGTTATTTTGTTGGCACATTTTTACGAAAATAAGACATAATTGAATATAACGTCATCGCATATGTAGTTATACTACATCGCATAAATAGGTTCAATATAATGTATATTTAGTTATGAAAATGGGATGTTGCTTTTGGAAATTATAAAAATGGGATGTTACATAATGTCATCGCATATTTAGTTATTCCACAATGCATAGATAGTTTCTAGATAATACATAGTTAGTTGATTTTGTTGCATAGTTTATGACGTCTTGCATAGTTGGATATAATGTACTACATATTAGTTTTTTTACATTGCATAGATAGTTTTGGATAATGCATATTTAGTTGAGTTTTGTTGCATATTTAGTTGAGTTTTGTTGCATATTTAGTTTTCGAACTCACTTCATTCGTTATTTTCTCGTAATATTGCACCGATTTTTCTTGTTTTTTCTCTGTAATTTTCATGAATTGTAATTTTCGAGTTCTTCACAAATTTCTTATTTGCGTTAATGGAGGAATGAGAGAGAGAGAGAGAGAAAGAGAGAGAGAGACGTGAGATTAGGGAAATTGGGAGATGTATGAGAGAGAAAGAGATTTGATTCCATTTTTGTAACTATTATGTTATTTTACCCTACTACCCTTATATTGATTAAATTAATATTTTAATATATTTTTATCTATTAAATCATACCCATTGACTAATAGTTGGGGATGGTTGAGATTAGTCCATTGTGTCTCACCTAGAGACATGGTCTCACTTGATCCTCCCCGGTTTTGCATGTCACATGAAATTAATGTTTTATTATCGCGATGCGAACTAAACTAACGCGTTTAATTAATTGATCATGTGCAGCATGTTTGCATTACTGAGCTTGCATTTGTTCATGTATGGATGTAATCTATTCATGTGGAAAAGCACAAGAATCAACTACAACTTCATATTCGAATTCCAACCGAGCACTGCCCTTAAGTACAGAGATGCTTTTCTCATCTGCACCTGTTTGATGACCTCTGTTGTTGGGGCTATGGTCATACATTTGATCTTACTCTCCACCGGCTTTTCACCTCATCAAGTCGACATGATTCCCGGGATTCTATTGCTGGTAAGAAAATTTGTTGTTAGTTGTCATTTCAAATTCGTTTTTTCCTATCGTTAGTGTAATACAGAATCAAACCTCATTTGGGTTTTTTTGTTATTAGCTCAATCCTCGGGATAGTTTGTGACATTAGTGTCTTTACAGCTATTCACAGGCTATTATATGACTTTATATTGGCCACATATTTATTCTTTTGTGAAGCATTGAGATTAAGCTTTAACTATGTTGTTTTATTGTAATTTTCAGAGTTGTGCCCTGCTTCTGATATGTCCATTGAACATCTTCTATCGTCCGACACGGTATTCCTTCCTTAGAGTCATACGCAACATTGTGTGCTCTCCATTTTACAAGGTACGTCCAATTAAAACATAATATTCGCAACTAAATATTGCACTTTTGCCATGTAATTTTCACTTTGTCATCTCAACTTTGCACGATTTTCATTTGTCACCTCAAAATAGTGTGATGTCACAACTAAAATTAACAACTTTGATGTCTAATTTGTATGCAGGTTTTGATGGTTGATTTCTTCATGGCTGATCAACTTACTAGTCAGGTACTATTTTAACACCGAAAGTAAAATGCAATTTGAAAATAATTCTCGCGCCATTATTTTCGCCTTATCCGACTTTTAATTCCACAGATTCCACTGCTGCGGCACATGGAATCAGCAGCCTGCTATTTTCTTGCCGGTAGTTTCAAAACGCATCGTTATGAGACTTGCAAGTCTGGGAAACTGTACAGAGAGCTTGTATATGTTATTTCCTTTGCACCCTACTATTGGCGCGCAATGCAGGTAAATATATATATATATATATATATATATATTTGCATTTTGCCCTCCAAACTATCATAAATTTTGCACTTTGTCTAGGACATAATAATATGTATTTTCAAAGTTCAGTGGGCAAAGTGCATAAAATCCTATAGTTTGTAGTGCAAAGTGTAACTAACCCTATTTGTTTTCTTTTCTTATTCAGCGCGTATGTTTTTTTTTTCTTTTGAATATTTGATTTAACCTATGTTTTTATTACAATTCTATAGTGCGCGAGGAGATGGTTCGATGAGTGCAATGTAGACCACCTGGCTAACCTAGGAAAGTACGTATCGGCTATGGTGGCAGCCGGGGCCAGGCTAACGTACGCTAGGCAACCGTCACAACTTTGGATGGTCATAGTTTTGGTGACATCGCTCGTGGCCACGGTTTATCAGTTGTATTGGGATTTTGTTAAAGATTGGGGGCTTTTCAAACCAAAGTCCAAAAATCCATGGCTCAGAGATGATCTTATACTTAAAAACAGAGGCATTTACTATGGATCCGTTGTGAGTTCTCTTTATTTCTCCTTGAAATGGTTCTATTTGTGCATGGTTTTTTGTCTTCTGTTGTTTTAATGAATGAAATTTCTGTTCTAGGCCTTGAATTTTGTCCTAAGGGTTGCATGGGTGGAGACTGTGATGAGATTCAATACTGGGATGTTTGAGTTACGCTTGATCGACTTTTTGCTCGCTTCGTTGGAGGTTATCCGCCGTGGACACTGGAACTACTATAGGTAAAAACAAAAAGAAAACGATTTAATCACAAAAAATACTCTTCAGGTTTTGTCTAATTACAAAACATTCGTGTATCTTTCAAAATTATAAACACATCGATATTTGTTTCCTACTCTCAATGGGATGTTTATAACAGGATATTTGAAAATTTGAAAGATAAATGGATTTTTTTGCAATTATGCTAAACCTCAGGGCTAAATTTGTAAGTTACATATAAGGACATAGTATTATAGTATGTACATGACCATCTTAACTTAATTTGTATATGGTTTTCAGATTGGAAAATGAGCATCTGAACAATGCTGGGAAATTTAGAGCAGTGAAAACAGTTCCATTGCCATTCCGGGAGACGGACTCCGATGGCTGAAATTACTTTGAATGACCTGTACAACGCCATCAGGAAGGTTGGCAGGGAGGGGCATGGAAGACTTTTTTCACCAACCTGAATAGGGTGGAGAGGTTGGGAAAGTGGTTGTGGTGAGCCGTAAGGCTCCATATATCTGACCAGCTAGGCTAGCACACGGCTGCGTCTATTTGTAAAAAAACCGATGATTTCTAATGGAATTTGCTTTCATAATATGTGTCTTTCAACTTGAAAGTTGTCTATATTGAATCAAATTCATTTGACTTGCCAATAAAATTCAACATTGTAAAGTGCAGTTGATATGTATTAGTGGCAAAGCGAAGTACATGCTTTTTTATATGCCTTGTTCCATTTAGGGAGTGTTTGCAAAAGCTTCTGATTTTAAATGAAGTTAGTTATTGTAGCAGAAGCACAAAGTAACGGAGAATAGAAGCTAAAACTGAATGAGTTAAAACAAGAATAAGTTGTAAAAGTATTTCGTATTTATGTATAAAAGTCAAATTAGAAGTAAGCACTTCTCCCCTACTTTTAGATTCTAATTAAATTGTGCAGAATCAGAAGAAGATTGTGAATTGCGAAAAACTCACAATTAAAAACACAATCACTTTTTTTAAATGTTTGCAAACACTTAGTCTCCCTTAATATAACCTTGAAAAGCAAGCAAACAGCATGAAGAGAAGAACTTCTGTTAATTTACTTATAACAGAAAATAAGTTCAATGTATTTGCATTATATCATTAATCAAGAAGATCAATAAAAATGACAAACGATAACTACACAGTAAGAAAACTCAAATGAACTCAGATTTTCCTTCCCTTCAGTTTTTCCGCAATCTTTTTAGACAAACAATACGAAGTTGTCTGGATAGTAATCATAGGATTCACCCCAACAGCACTCGGTAGAACACTAGCATCACAAACAAACAGCCCTTCAGCCTCCCAACTCTCCCCATTTTCATCAACAGCACCATCTTTTTCACTAGTCCCCATTCTACAACTTCCCATCTGATGAGCAGAACAATAAGTTGTCCAATTTCTTACAAACGATTTCGGCCCTTCAGCAGCGATAACTCCGTCCAAAAACTCATTCACTTTTTCCTCACTAATCCCTTCGCATTTTATCTTCTGTCCATCACTCTGATGTGTACCAACCTCAACAGCTCCAGCCGCTATTAAAATCCTCAAAGCTCGACGCAATCCCATTTTCATATTTTCTTTATCCGAATCATTAAGATTATAGCTTATTCTTCCCTCTGCTAAAACTTCTCCATTTCCTCCGTCTCTAATCATCGAAAACAAATGAGCAGTTCTTGAATATTTCGCGATTTTATTCTTTAATTCGATTCCTGATTCCCAAGGACATAAAGCTGCAAATTGACCCGGTCCGAGAATCGGAGACTCTATAAGCGCCCTTCACATTCGAGTCATCTTCGCAAACTTTATGAACCGAGGTGATTATACCTCCTTCATAAACTTTTCCTTCAATATCTGAATTTTTTTCAGGAAAATATCCCCAGGCCATTAAAACGGGATGCAAATGAAGATTTCGCCCGATGTTTCTGTTCCTCAAGCCGCTTTTGATTAGCAAAGGCGGTGTCAGAAGTGAACCACATGCAGAGATTGTAACTCTGGCCTCGATTTGCATCCTCTTTTTGATGTCTGAATTTGTTATGCATTTTGCAACCACTCCCAAACACCTCCTCACCTTCGTTTTCCCACCGTCTTTTATTATGAACCGCTCGGCTTTGCAGCCCGTGATGATAACCGCACCGGAGTTCACGGCATCGACAAGCCAAGTTGTGTCTGTTCCTTTCTTGTCTCCTTTCTTACAACCGTAACAACAAGAGCCACAGTAGTGACCTTCGGACGAGTTTCGCGGAACAGGGTCCGCTTTAAGACCGAGATTTTCGCACCCTTTACGTAGGATTTGATTCTGAAACCCCTCTCTATCACATTTCTCAGTGACACCGATTCTTTTGCACACTTTATCCATTGCAGCTCGATACTCGTGACTCGCGAAAAGTGGGAGTTTTTCGTCATTAGCCCACTCGTTCATCACGAAATCGGGCGTTTTAATACAGGCAGACCAATTAACGGCCGATCCACCTCCCACGGTTGATCCTGCAAGAATCATGGTTTTCCCATCAAGGGTGGATAATATCCCTCCTGATTCATAAAGCTGATTCATTGAGGGCCCTTCTAGGCCCGAATAGTCCTTGCTGGTAAAATAGTTTCCTTTTTCGAGAACGATTACTTTTAGGCCTGCGCTTGCTAAAACTGCTGCTGCAACACCTCCGCCACAGCCAGAGCCGACTATTACAACGTCACATTTGATTTTGTACCGTTGGGCGTTTTCTGTGACTTTTAGGCCTTTCTGTGAAAGTGAATTGGCAAGGGTCGATTCGTTTTCATGCGATGTTTCGACTATTCCTTTATCGAGAGGCCTCTCTTTGGGCAAATCGGATGGTTTTGAATCGGTGTCAACGTGATAGTCCATGGCTTTCCATGCAGGATTTTTTGCATCTTCTCCTACCTGTGAAAATATTATGAGCAGATTGAACTTTTAGGCTTGATCAATGAATTTCTGTCAAAATCTCATGATTGGATTCAGAAATGAATTTTGGAAAATTAGAGACAAAAAAACTGGAAATGTACAATATACTGGTGGCCTACTAGTATTGAATTCCTTACTTTCAAAATACCTTGTACATATTCCAGTTCTTTTTGGAAAATAAAAAGGCATAGTTGCTGATAATGCTTTATGAAAAATTTGAAAATTAATTTTTGTATTTTTTATATTTTTAACTTTTGAATGGAATTTCCCTAAAGAAACCAAGAATTCAAGAGAAGAATCTCTCTGTCAGGTTCATTTCTCTAAAACTAATTGGCTCCAAGTCAAATTTAAATACAATCTAAAGATATATCACATGTTCAAACTAAGTGTATCTTATAACCAATGACTCTTTTAGATAACATAATATTACTGACTTTTACTGATCAAAAGGGCAATAAGACTGCGACTAAGTCTTATGACCACTCTTGCGTAACATCAATCCTCATGTTTTACTTTCTAGCCCACAAGAAAATCCAGCACAACATATGCACTTTTTTTTAATTAATTAATTCTTTTTTGCTAATTATCTAATGATCAAGTAGGATCAAAAGATTAAACTCAAAAGAAGGGTTGATATAACGAACAAAAAATTTTTAATTTCAAGAAAAATGATTTTGATCATCATAATAATTAATATTACCTGAGTGAAGAACACAAATAGAACCAAGAACTTGAGCAATACAAATGCAAGCCTGACCGGGGTCAACAGCCAATGCTTGAACCATTTCTGGACAACTTTTTCTCTCTTTTCCAATGAAATTTCAGAGAATTTATTGAGATAAGGCCATTTATTGCCAAAACTAAGAACTCCACAGATCAATAACGTTCCCAGCCTCGTCGATAGAATTTTTAACATAATTCTCACCAATATCTTGCCTTCCAAGAAACCCCTCTTCACTACAAGCTCAGCCACCTGCAAAACAAATCCTCAAACCCTCAAAAACCATCAACTAAAACTACAAAAACTTACAGAAAAAAGCCCAGAAATATTTGAAAATTACATCATTACAAAAAAGCCCAGTAAATAAATGGCAAAATTACAAAAACTACCTCTGAGGTTTGGGTTAATTACAGAAAAAGGCCCAAAAATATTTGAAAATTACAAAATAACCCTTTCAGGTTTGATTGTGTTAAATGTAACGAGACAATTGTAATTACAAGTGTAAGGGGTAAAGTGCAAAATCCAACCTCAATGGGTTCTTTACAATTTTCAAAATATCTAGGTTTTTTTTTTAATTAACCCAAACCTCAGGGTAGTTTTTGTAATTATTCTAAATAAAAGTTAAATACTAATAAAAAGATTTAAAAAAAAATGAACACTTCTTGTATATGTTTACCTCATCAGGGACTGGATATTGAGAGCCAGAGGCTTTGTAGAATGACTCAATGGCCTTATTGGATTGATCATCGTCGTTTTCCGGATAATTATGATGGGAATTTAATGGTATTGGAGGTAACAAAACCTCACAAATAGTAGCCAGCGTTTCTAATTCAGAGGTAGAATATCCATGGCTGTATTTGGTTTCTCTTCTTCCACCCCTAAGTAATGGATGACACTCTGTAGACATGGTACTATGACTCTATCTCTCTGTCTCTCTGCTTTGAATTCTGTTTTTGGTTATTGTATTACATCCAAGAATGCAGTAAACTGGAGTACTGGACCATTTATATAGAGTAGGAAAATGAAAATATCAAGAGGGGTGTTTTTGTATTGAATAAATTGTGAGCAGTATCAAGCTGTTTATTTTGGACTATTTTATTTTGGTTTGAATTGTGAGTGTGTGTGACTATATATATCACATATATATATATATAGGGGAGGATAAAATGAGACCACATATTATAGTGAGACAATGTGGACTCATCTCAACCCTCCTTTATCTATATCAATGGCTAAGATAAATAGGGGTTAAAATTACATTAAACATTTAATTAAGGCAAAATAAGGGTATAATTGTCAAAACAAACATGTGGAGGACCATCCAAATATGGAATCAGTTATTAGGAGAGAGAAAATCATGGGGTGAGAGAAAATCGCGAGAAATCGCTCTGGAGAGAGAAAATCACGCATGTGCTTTCGCTACGCAAGATGTTGTCACGTATCATATATTTGTTGTATACTTAACATTATTTTAATGTATGTTTAACATAATTTTACTGCATATTAAAATGGTCAAAACAAAAACACGTGGGGACCGTGAATTAAGGAATCAGTAATAGAGAGAGAGAGAGAGAGAAAGGGAATCACGCTCATTAACATGTGAGAACCGTGGATTAAGTAAATCAGTTGTAGAGAGAGAGAGAGAGAAAATCACGCTTATTATTGTACTGTATATTTAACATATATTTAATGTATATTTAACACTATTATGATGTATATTTAATATATTTTGTTGCGCATATTACAATTGTCAAACAAAAATATAAGTATACAACAAAACACATATAAGTATACAACAAAAAACGTAAGTATACAACAACATAAATGCATACATCAAAACTTAACTACTTATACAGCAAAACACAACTAAGTATACATCGAAAAACATCTAAGTGTACAATAATCCTCACTGCCTCCTAGTAGGCCCTCGTTTTCTCCACGTCAGCATCGTCTTCTTCACCAATCATCCGATCATGTCCTTTATTCTGAAACCCCAAAAAATATCTCTCGAACTCCGGCACTCGGATCGCATTCTTCAACAAAATACTCGGCTAACTCCTCCACCATCCCCGAATTAAGCATATCGTCGACTCGTTTTATATTGAGGTTGTAATGCTTATACCTGGATTAATAAGGGGATCGGAGATGGCTGCCGACGGTGTCAACTTTCGTAAATATACACTAATTCATGATTAATTATATGACATCATCTTCCTAAATCTGAACTAGCCCCAACATTATCACAAAATTATTAACAACTTAACCATCAAAACAGGTCCCTCCACCAAAACCAAACACGAGAGAGCAAAAAAACAGAGGAGAAAAAAACAGAACATGTCCAATAAAATCGAACTTTACTGAACAAGATACAAACACCATCTCCGTCAAACAGTACGTCAACCTCGACTACTTGGAGCTCATCTCCGGCGAGCTGAAATCGGCGAGCGACGACATGATCGACACGGTGGTCGGGAGAGTGCGGAGCTTGCTGAGCGCCGTGGTGACGAGATCTTCAGTTATCAAAATGACGAGATCTTCGGTTACTAATATTAAATGATATTATGTAATTGTGTAATTACAATACTACCTTTCAGGTTTAAAATAAATTGAAAATGATTATTAAATTGGATAAATCTCAACCATCTAAAATTACAGATTTGTGGCCAGGATTAGTCCACACTGTCTCACTCTAATTATCTGGTCTCAGTTGATTCTATTCCTATATATATATATATACACACTCCCAGTAAGTGTCTTTTGGCACATGAAAAATCTTCAAAAAAAAATGTCATTTTCACATTTTCAAGGCTAGAGAAAAAAATATTTTCTCAAATTATCCTTAAATTTATTATTTTCCAACTAACACTAATGCATAAATTTGTCAGTTCTAAAGTAGCATTTACGATTAATTAAGGGTATATTTGGTAATTAACAAAATCCTTAATATGTATGTTTTTCATAAAAAAAAACACTTATTTTGAATAGGAAGGAATATTTGTCATCTTCATCTAAACTTCTTGGGAATCGAATAGCAGTTAAATGGTTAAGACTATCATACCCTGATCAAAGGTCGGGATTGATTTCCACCACTCCTCCCCTTCCAATAAGTGGGGTTGGGTTCCAACAAAAATGTCCATTTTCAATTAGAGAACTTTAGTACCAACACTTTTCTAGTAGCTTATTGTGCATTAAAATTTAGTTTAGCTATGTACATAGTTTGTTTATTGATATGTATTTTCCCTACTGCTTTCGTTGTGATTTCTGATTCTAAGGATCAGTTAGATCTGTCTAAATTTAAAATTTTATTTTAGATTTTATGATTTGTATGGCTTGCAACTACTATTTTTTTTCCGATGTTGTAATCAATTATAAGTTCTTCTAATGAATGAAATTTATTTTAGTGCTAAAAAGTATATAGAGTTAGGACCCTAATTAGAAGATCTACCATTGATATCCTTGGGCTCTCTCCATGAGAACAGAGTGTTAGGATTTATCCTAATTAATATATGGACTTAAATAAATTAACAGTTTTTATTATGGGGCTATTTAATTTTTTTAGAGTTGATCTACTTAAATTGGTTCTAGAATCATCGAGATGAATCGCCGGAAATACCTCAACTTTTGAAAAAAAAAAAAAGGACATTGTTTACACTCCTGTCACGTTTGTACTATGTTTTTTTTTTACTTTTTTATGCTCCTGCATATTTTTTTTGGTAATTTTTACGTTTTTTTTTTATTTTTTTGTCCATATATTGCTTTATATGTTATATTTCTTGTTACGATGTTGTTTATATTTGTTTCTTGGTTGTTTTTATGTTTCGATATTTTAATACAAGTTTTACTTTTTTCTACGCTTGTTTTGTTCATGTGTTGTTTTATATATTGTTTCTATTGTTTTGGGTTGTTTTTATACTCTTTTTAATGTTGTTCTAATATTTCTTTGTTGTTTTTATAGTTTCGATGTTTCAATGCGGTTTTTTACCTATTTTTTAAGCTATTTTTATTCATATGGTATTTTTCTGTATTATTTATGTTGTTTTTGGGTTGTTTCTATATCGTTTTCAATGATGTTATGTGTTTCTTGGTTGTTTCCATGTTTTTTATGTTTTCAATGCATTAGATCAAAAATTGAATTGTGAATTTTTATTCCTGTTGTTTCCATATATATTATTTTCAATTTGTTTGATTTTAATATATGTTGTTTTATGTGTATATTTCTTAATTTTTTATAATATTTCGAGTGTAAAATTGATTATTAAATTTAATGGGGGCATAAATTATTTTTCTACTGAAATTTTATTAGATGAAACATATTTGAAAAAACCTTGAAACAATAACGTGAAAAGTCCGAAAAATTTGGCGGGAGCATAAAAAAAACTCGGGAGCGTAAAAAGGTCCAAAAAATATCTGGGAGCGTAAAAAGTTGTCCTTTTCTACGGAGTGTGGGGCAATAGTGTCCTTAACCCAATTATGTATTAGGTATGAACTGTGAAATGTGTAGATACTTCGTACTAGTCAAATTAGAATTGATGGACTTTTAATTTGATCTACATAAGGACTATGTATAGGGTTGTGGTCTTCAGGTCAATCACATAATCCTTTTTTACTCTTCTCATCTTTCCCATCTTAGAGAGAGATCTCATTGAATGATTAAAGTGATTTGACTATGGAAGACCAAAATTAGTCAATTCAATCTACAATTATAGATTCAGGTACAATTTCGTTTAAGATTTAATATGCAGATTGATTATTGATAATTCTCATGATCTAGTATGAATTAGTTTATTAGTTTCAACTAAAGCTATCAAAATGCAGTTCGAGGTTTGGGATTTCTAGGCCCGAAAAATTCGGACATATTTGGCTTGGCCGATTGGTCGGGGAGTTGCTTTGACCCGACAACTTATGTGTACAAAATGCGGGTATGGGGTGGCGGAGCCAAGCATTTTCGTGTCACGATCAAAATCAACCCGACTTAGCCCATTTTTTTTTTTCGAAAAATTGATGGGCTTAGGCAGACAGTTTGACCCTGCCCATTGCCGGTTCTAGTTTCAACACAGAGAACTCGATCGGTTTTCATTTGCCCACCCTAGGAAAACAATTTCAATACTCCATTAAGAAATGAATTTATTGTGATATGTAGTTATGTACTATAGGGCTGTTGTTTTCATAGTTATCTTATATCTTCCATTTGCACGCGTGTGGACCCGAATTTAATTTCCTTTAATATCGTGAATAAATAAATCCCGACATTGGCCAGTATATATATTAGGAGTATATTTTTTAATCCTAAAATCAGTGACACGTTATGTTACAATGGAAAACAACGTTAATCAAACGCCCGTCCGTTCGATTTCTGCGATTAAATTTTTTTTTTAATCGGACCAAACTGTTTTATATAACATTAAGTTTTAAAGAAATTAATCTTAATTAAATTAAAATAAATATATAGCTAAATATAATATAAATAATATTAACTTAAAGAATTATGTCATAAAAATTTATGTTATGTTGTTTCACATATTGATTTCTCTCACATAAAAATTATGTATTAATTTGTTCATTAGTTCGATAATGCAAACACTAATTACGATAATGCAAACCCTGATCAATTAGTTTCTCTATTAATACAAAGTTTCGCTAAGTTTGTCGTTTTGTTTCAGTATTTTATTTGTATGGGATGGGATGGGATGCATATATTGTAGTTCCCTAGCTCTAGCAAAGGTTCACCTTTTTGTGTTGAACCTGTTCGAGTACTCACTAATACGATAACCAATAGCAAGATCGATCGATTTGTCACCGGTTGATATGAAAAAAATAACTTATTATATTTTTACCATATTCTAAGGGTTTGGTTAGGTTTGTTATTTTGTTTCACTACTTGTTTTATTTGGGGCATATATATTCCAATTCCCTTCCAACAAAGGCAAAATGCTCCATTTTCTGATATTTCCCCAGTTTCTTTAACATCCAGTCATCCAGAGATCATAAATTACTTGTGTACTTTGGGTTTTTGAACTTGAGAAGAAACATTGGAGTCACTATCTAGATGGCAGTTGGGTCACGTAGAAGGTGCTAGAGAATAAAAAAAAAAAAGTACTTAATTTTAATTAAATGTTTAATAAGTGGTGGGGTACTGAGGTAGCTTATTTTCATACAAATAAGCAAACTCAGGGAGCAGGGTAGCTTATTTTCCTACAAATAGACAGGGTTTCCGTGATTGGCCAATGTCAGTTTGGCACTTTATCTTTGGGTTTTTTTCAAGTGGAAATTTTAATGGGGGCTCTAGTGACATCCAAAAATTGATAAATTCACATATCTCCATATAAATTAAAAAATATTATTAGTTTAAAAGACTGCAATACCTTTATCCCAAAAAAGTTCTAATTACACCCCATCTTTTATTAAAATTTATTATATTATTCCTCACACTCACCCACATTTTTTTTTTTTTCTGCAAAAAGCTTGAAACTTTTTCTATAAACCGTAGATTTTTCAACACTCACATTGTTTCAAATATAGACGACAAAAAATTAATTTTATCAAATAATATAACTATCTCCTTAGTTTACAACTTAAAATATATTATTTTTCCATATTTACAACTTTTTTGAGTGTAAAATTTGTTGTTGAATAACAAAAGTGCGATACTTGGATGCGATCGAATATGGCAACCTTGGTCGTGTCATCGTTCTATGTGGCATGATGGCATGATCATTATTAAAATTTTGGTCGTGTCATCATGCTACACGATTGCATGATCAAAGTCGATCGATTGTACTTTGTGGCACGATCGAGTATACCCTCGTCTACCTATGGTCATCGTGTCATTTATCATCTTCTTTTTCCCAAACTTAGACCAAATCGGGAAAAAGAAAAGGTAGTATCTTTCCACTTGGGTAGCTACTCAACCGGGTCTATACCGTTAGATCAACACATACACACACACACATCCACATGGGTGTGTGTTAATCTAATGGTATAGAACCCAAACCTTAGACCAAATCGACAAACCCAAGAAAAGGCTATGTAACTCCAAAATTCAAGTTGAATCAATTACCTAACATTTATACACAACAATTACCAAAACTAATCCAAGTATAAATGCGAAATTAAAGTAAAAATATTACATTCAATATTACATCTTCTTCTATTGCGAAACTTCTTCCTCCGCCATTTGGGGTGTATTTGGGAGGAAAACAATGGAAAGGTAAAATGAAAAATTATGGTGGTTGTATTTAGTAATTAAGTTATGTTTTTAAAATGGTGTGAGGTGGTATTTAGTAGGTGGGTGTATTTATCAATTTTTGGGGTGTGAATAGTCATTCCATTTTTAAAGATCAAGTTTCTGGTCACTACTCACCAGGGTTAAAATTGGACATTCGCAAATTGGGTCAAACAGGACCTCAATTTTAGAGTTCTTGTAGACGCTTACTCCTGGAGAAATATACTAATTATAAAGATCTATTGTAGATCCGCACACAATACATGTTGACTTTGTGTATTTTTGTATGTGAAATATTTGTATGCATCTATAATAAATCTACAATTATTATACACATGGAGTACTTCTCCATGTAGGAATGGACAGGACGAGTAGACGTGAGTATCACCATCCCACTATAGTGGGATGGGTATAGGTAGTCTTTTTTGATTTGGGATGGGTATGGGATGAGAAATTACAACTCATTTGTATACGGGTAGAGTAGGGTTTTACCTCTATTATACCCACTATGCGAATCTATTTACTCTTAGTAACTTTCACTTATTTTTTTCACCCGACATCATATATTTTTTGTTAGAAGGCCGATATAAATTCTCATCTTATACAAAGAAGATATGAAGTTATTATTTTTTTTTTTTGAATTTGTGATCATATCAACTATATCTTATCTTTGTCAAGCTTGATAGAACTACATGTTCGATGATGTAGTTTTACGAATTAAATGATTTACTAGTGTTGATTCTACAGTTTTAAGAAATTTATTGAATTGCATATGTATTTATATGTTGTTTTTGCATTCTGAGCAATGGGCGTGCGTTTATTCTCTCCCCTAATGCACCCTCTAAAAAAACTATATAGTACTAACTTTTTAATTTTATCTGATTTATGCAATATCTTTGGCCTTTTCGACTATTATCCAACTCTACTAATATGACAAGTTCGTTGATCAAGATCAATCCATGAAACATAATTTAACCCCAAATTGGTTTATTCCATACTACATCTGTAGTTTGTTGATCAAGATCAATCCATGAAACATAATTTAACCCCAAATCAGTTTATTCCATGCTCACCTGAAGGTCGGAATAACAATGGGTAGGGTATCTATCCATTTAAAGGAATCCATACTCAAACCCTATAATATTTATCCTACATGTACATGTCTCAAATCCGATTAAAAAATTATATATACTTATCACCGATACCCATCTCAAATCTATTTGCTAATACATGAGACTATAGGGACCCAAAACCAATTTATCTTATTTAAAAACTTATAATTATATGAATATTTAAATGTGCACCTTGACCAAAAACTAATTATTATATAAGAAAATGTCTAATATGTTAAATTCTTAATAAATATAACAATTAACTATTTCAATTTTGCAAGTCATTTCAACTTTTGCATGTCACTGTAAGCTATCATCATTCATCAACTAAATGCATAAACTTCAACCACTTAACTACAAGTTGATCCCAGATTGCCAATTATTTTTTAACAACAAAGTGTTGGGCTATTAATTATATGGACTAGCACATGATTTGCATGTGCTCTTGGGTCTTAAGAATATGGGATCAGATTTCTTATTCCACTTCCTATTTTATTTCATTAGATTATCAAATCGTGTAAATATATCTAAAAATCAACAACACATGTTTATCGTATATATAAATATGCATTAATAATCCAACAAAGTGGAATAGGAAGTAGAATACAAGAGTGGAATAGGAAATGTTATCTTTCTCTATTGGCGACGTCTTATATGCAGGGGCGGCCCTGAGCACAGGCACGGGGCCCCATTCCGCAAGGGCCCTTGGAGTTTTTTCTTATATATGTATATATATTGCTTATACTTGATGTAAATGACCAAAAAGCAAAACGACAAAGTGGTGAGACTCTATCTTAAATCCAGAGTTATTTTGTTCGGGTCCTAACAATTGCAAAATTTAAGTTATTTTTCCTATCTCTAACTTTTTTTTTAATATTGCAAAATAATAAATTTAAAGTGAATTTATGATGTCTTTGAACGAAGGTATATGATTTAACTTTGCAACATTAAAAAAGGTTACTTTAACTTTGCATTGTCAGTGAATTTCTGAAGAAAAAAAATCTGATTATGAAGCATTAATTGATGACTTGCAGAAAAAATGCAAGAAGATCAATACTTCATAGCTAATTTCATTAATAGTTTCTTTTATCTTTTCTGTATGGTAAATTATATTAATCGATCTTTTTTGCAACTTTATTTTAATGAAACCGAAATGCTAAATTTGGATAATGATAATTTTGTTATTACATATCTTATTTTATATGTTAAATCAATGAAATTATATTTGTCATTATTTTTGTTTTGTTTTTATGTAAACACAAGGGCCCTCATTTTTTTTGCTCCAAACTCCTCGAAACATAGGACCGGCCTATGAGACAATCTTATGAATCTAAATTCATCCTAAGAAACACAAAAATATGGATTTTTTTCATGGAGTTAGGTTTGAGTTCAGATTGAAATTCTATTTAAATTAGGGGCGTCAATTTGTGACATGATAGATAACTCGTCACGGACCTAACATGGATTTAGTAGATACAGGTATAACCCTTTGCAGGTTCGGGTCAAATTCAGGTCGGACACGGTTAACACGGGAAAAAAAATAGGTCAAGTCAGGTTGACCCCCGTGTCAACTAAATTGACCTATTTAACCCATTTAATTATGTAGTGACATGTTATTTTCATATTTTGTGATGTTTTAGTTAGTTATATGATGTTGGACAAATTATTGAACGAATTTTCTAATAATTTAATGTATTTTTTTATATGTAATTTTAGTTTTTTCTCCATTTTTTTATTTTTTTTATTTTTTCGTGTGTTATATAGGTATTTTGTATCGTGTCGGGTCACCGGTGTCATAAACAGGATGTGTTCGGATCGTGTTTCTTGACACGAATAATTAAACGTGTCGTGTTGGTGTTTGGGTCAAATGTGTAATACCCATGTCAGGACACGTCCTATGAACACGAAACTGATAGGGATGGCAATTTTGACCCAACCCGCGGGTGGCCGCCCTGGCCCGTCCCGGGACGGGACGGGTCTGGGTATCACTTTCGCCTCGCGGTACCCGCCCCGTCTAGAATTTTTAGTTTTAAATTATATTTTAGTATATATTTTGTATATATAATATATATTATAATATCATTTTTATGTATTCGTACATTATATTTAATATTTATAAATTGATAATAATAAATTTTGTAAATAATATTTTATAAATATATATATATTCTTTTCGTTTTTTTTATTTTTTAAATTTAATTTAATTTAAAACGGGATGAACGGGTCGATCCGTCCCGTCTCGCCCCGCTCCGCTCCGCCTTCTAAGCACGGGCGTGTCCGGGTCTTGAGGACCGCCACATTGCCATCCCTAAGTCGAAACACGACACGATTGACACCCCTAATTTTAAATATAAGATTCGTCCCATGAATTATGTCCATGTGACCGACTCATATATGCAAGTTTTTGTATTTTCTCCATTTATAATTGGCTATTACATTTTCTTTTAATAATATAAACATAAGTTTCTCCTTGGTTGAATTTTGTTTCAAACAACGTCATAACAAGCTTGACTCCCGAAAATTAAAAACCACTCATCAATTTTTGGAAGAAAAAAAAAACAGTTGATTTAATTTAAATTAAACCAACCATATTTTATTAATCTAAAGTCCAAGTGGCTCGACTTAATTAATAGCACAAATCAGTTTAAGCTCAAGTCGACCAGCCGATCGCTTAATGCTTCGAGTACATCTGTACTGTGCAATATATATTTTTATTTTATTTTATTTTATTTTATAGACAAAATATTAATTGATTTTTCAACTCTTGACTTGAGCTCATAAGTCGTAACCGACGATATTATGGCCTATGGGCCGAAAATGCTTACCAATATATAGTTGGCTCATCCTACAGTACAATACAATATGTGACTCATGCGATCTCATATATATTTCTCAATTTCCCTATAATGAACAAAAAATAACCTTCCAAGGCATGCAGGGGCCAGGCCCTTATCCGTTGAAAGTCTATCAACCTTCATCGCATTTTCCACAAAAAAATTAAGCACTTGTACGTCTATAAATTGTACTTAGATTAAAATTAAAAAGAAAGTAAAAAAATTTATATATGAATTGATGATTATTTTTAAGTAAAATATTATTTATATGAATTGATAATTTTTGATTAAATTTCTTCCTTGTATCCAATTTGATGGTTGAGATCTCGCCTGTACTAAGTTTTCTTTTATGTAAGTTGACTTTTTTATTATTAATACATATTATTTATAAAAATTATTATTATCGATTTATAATGTTAGAGATAATATTAAGAATGTTAGTTGTGGATGAGGGAGCTAGAGGTGATGTCTAGACGGGGGTGGCTGGGGACGGCGCGGTGGTGGCCGCACAGATCATATTACGCAATGGCCCTCAGAGTTTTTTCTGATATATGTATATATATTGCTTATATTTGACGGAAATAACCCAAAACCAAAATGGCAAAGTGGAGACTCTATCTTAATTCTAGAGTTCTTATGCTCGGGTCCTAAGAATTGCAAAATTTAAGTTATTTTTCTCATTTTCCTATCTCTAACTTTTTTGTAATATGCAAAACAAAACACAAAGTTAAAGTGAATTTCTGATATTTTGAACGAAGATATGATTTAACTTTGAGACATAAAAAAATGTTACTTTAACATCGCATTGTCGTTGAATTCATTTAAGAGTGAATTTCTGAAGAGAAAAAAATTGATTATGAAAGATTGATTGATGACTTGCATAAAAAATACAAGAACATTTTTTCATAGTTAATTCATTAATAGTTTTTTTATCTTTTTCTGTATGACAAATTATAATGAACGATATTTTTTAGCTTTATTTTAATTAGACCAAAATGTTAAAGTTGGATAATGATATTTTTGTTATTACATATCTTATTTTATGCGTTAAATTGTTGAAATTACATTTGTCATTATTTTTGTTTTAATTTTATGTAAATACAAGGCCTTCATTTTTATTTTTTTCGCCTTGCGCCCTCAAAACCTAGAATCGGTCATGCCTAGACCTATCGGTCGGGTTGGGACAACATGCACGCCACACGGCCAGATTGGGGCAGCACGCTCAGGTCGCCAGGTGAGTGACTCAAATTGGCAGGTCAAACTGTCATCCCAAGTTCAAATAGAGCTACTTCATGTGATAGGGCACATGTTGACAAGACTCTTACATTTTTAATTTTTTGGACTCATTAGGCTAAACATATTAGGTTTTGAACCCTCGTTAGTATTACACAGTCCATCAACAACATATATTTAAAACATAATATTAAACATACCAACATTCAACTTGGACAGAAAGAGTAAGGCTTTTTTTAATGTGGTAATACTACAAAATAGCCATTTAGAAAATGTAAAGATTAAAAATAGTCATGTTTTTGAGACACATTTTTTTAGCCATTTTGGGGTGTAAAATAACATTCATACCCTTCAAAGAAGTTAGTTTGATATTTGGGTTATTTCTCTATGTATCTTCTTACTCTTTTTTTAAGAAATCGAACTTGTAGTTTTCATTTTTAAATATGCAATATGGGTGTTGAATTATAGATATCGAAAAGAGGATTAATTTGATATATTATACATGCAAAACGGATTTAAAACGAAAAAGTTATGTGAATTCAAAGTTTTGAAAAAAAAAAAAAATAAGCTGGGTATAATGTAACCTCGAATTGAAATTATGACTAGAATTGAGTCAAAGTGACTAATTGAAGGATACAACATGACTCGATTTCGAGTCACTCATTGTGTGATATATAACATAAAGTTCATAATTATAACCAAAAGGAAACATATATTTAAAACATAATATTAAACATACCAACATTCAACTTGGACAGAAAGAGTAAGGCTTTTTTAATGTGGTAATACTACAAAATAGCCATTTAGAAAATGTAAAGATTTGTCATGTTTTGTAGACACATTTTTTTAGCCATTTTGGGTGTGTAAAATGACATTTACCCTTCTAGCAAGTTAGTTTGATATTGGTTATTTCTCTATGTATCTTCTTACTTTTTTTAAGAAATCGAACTTGTAGTTTTCATTTTTAAATATGCAATATAGGTGTTGAATTATAGATATCGAAAAGAGGATTAATTTGATATATTATACATGCAAAACGGATTTAAAACGAAAAGTTATGTGAATTCAAAGTTTTTTGAAAAAAAAAATAAGTGGGTATAATGTGATTTCGATTTTTTAAAAAAATTAAATTTTTTTTTTTTTTTCGATTCGAGTTACAACATATTTCGATTCGAGTCACTCATTGTGTGATATATAACATAAAGTTCATAATTATAACCAAAAGGTTTGTGTTGCATAGTAGTTTGTCAATTTTAGTTATAATAAAACTTTTGTTATATATTTGTTTTTTGTTTTGAGTCATGTTGTAACTCGAATTGAGTCACATAACTGAGTCATAGTGATTTCGATTTTTTAAAAAAAAATTAAATTTTTTTTTTTTTTTTAAATGTTCGATTTTTTTAAAAAATTTATTTTTTTCGAGTCATGTTCGATTACAAAGATACCCAATTATATATCACACATTGAGATAAATAACTCAAATATCAAACAAACATGCTAGAAGGGTATGAATGTCATTTTACACCCCAAAATGGCTAAAAAGATGTGTTTGAAAAATATGGCTAAAAACATCTTGGTTTGTTGGGAATGGCTAAAAAAAAAACGCCTCTTTTTAATTCTATTTGCATGGCATTTATTCATGAAAATCGACCTCCTTCGGCTCGACTAAAATGTGATTGGAACATAGCCCTTTATAGTCACTAGTCAGAATGAGCAAACCACCAGGTCAGCCTAGTGGCTACGAGTATTACTCACAATGACAAAGTTTGGGTTCGGTACCTATAATGATGGGCCAAAAATTTGAATTCATAGTCAGAATGAGCAACTTTGAGCCATTTCTTAATGAGGCAACATGAAGTAAGCAGTTTTTGCTTCTACACAAGTTGAAATGTAGAAAAGACCAATTCTTATTAGCTAACTTTTAGCTGTAATTTCTGTTATTCCAAAAGCGTGTATGATTTAAGTAGTTAAGTGGAGGATTAAGTCAAAAGTTTAGGCGTCATGCAGATTATTAGAAGCTGACTTTTGAATCTAAAGGAGCCCTAAAGTCTAAGGTTTACTCTCTGAACATTATATTATAACTTATTTTGTCACAAATAGCTAGTAATATTTTTATTGGGATTAATGTTGATTGTTGATGTTTATATGCATCATGCACGTATCTTCTTTTCAGTCAGTTTTGACCTTATTAGTATTCAGACGTATTATGTTTGGTTTTGTTATAAAGTGCTTTAGGAAATTTTGGGAAATGTAATGAGTTATGTACGGTATGTTTATATTTCTTATTTTTATTTTTGGAATGTTT
Source organism: Rehmannia glutinosa (assembly GCA_016081115.2). Lineage (NCBI taxonomy): Eukaryota > Viridiplantae > Streptophyta > Magnoliopsida > Lamiales > Orobanchaceae > Rehmannia > Rehmannia glutinosa. The sequence goes on from JABTTQ020000590.1 coordinate 180,795, forward strand.
TGAATTGATGTATTTTTTTGAAATTAAAGGTTGTGCTTGGTTTTATTGGGGACAAATTTTATAATATAAATGTCATTTACGGTAGGATTTTGTCTAGCTTTTTTTTTTATTATTTTACGTTGTTTTTACTTTTTATATTGATGTGAAAATTAAATGATATAATCTGATGATTGGATGCGATGGAAATATATATTTATCATTGATGTAATGGTTTGAGTACGTACATATAAATATTTTTCATTTCTCTTATTTTTATATTTTCGCCGCTATCAAGATACAAGTTGTGTGCTCTGGGAAATATTGACTGCTATTAAATGTGAAAACATTAATTTAATTATGGACAAGCAACTAGCTAGGGTGGTCAAAGGTCATGGCTAGTGGGGTTAATAATAACTAAATATGCATGGGATAATCTTGTGTGAAATTTTCTTGTAAAAGCTATGGCTGACGGCTTTGGAACGTTGAGGGCTTGAAGCCCATTCAACGCACCACTATTACATTTTCTTTTGATTCATCGTGTGGATGATAAAAAAAATTGGCAGTTCAATAACTTCAATCCTTGCTAGTATGTAAATAGACCCAATATTGTACAAATCGGCCTAGATTATTGGAGCACTTAATAAAGAGGGGGGGACACGAGGCAATTTTTCACAAATGGATGAAAAATATCGCCTCGGCCAAAATTATGTTAAAATAAAACACTAACAAAATGGTGTTGTTCCTAGGTGTCGGGCTGCTGCTCGACTAGTGTCTAGTATTTGTGCCACCTTGATTAAATTTATGGATTTTGTGACATATAATCTGATGTATGTGCACTGTATGACAACTTAATTTAAAATTAGAAAATTCACTAATAATCTAATTGTGATAAGAACATGTTGATTAATTATTAAAAAGAACTGATGATATCATCGAATCACCTAAACTGAGATTTTGATGAAACATCCTAATAAATTGCGGTTGTGATATAATTTGTTTAACTCTGCTGCAACTTGAAAGTCAAACCAAATTAAAAGAATTGCTATTTTTTAAAAAAAAAAAAAAACTTAATCATTATGATGCTGATAACGACGATAACTAAAACATGGAGGACAAATTACTTGTGCAAGTTTTCAATTATGTTTAAAAAATACCAACTTGGAGATTCAAATGAAAAAATTAGTAGGTTGATACGGTAACTCTTTAAGCATATAGCATTGGGCATTTTAAACTTATTTTAATATGTTGATATATCTGTAATGGATATTAGTTTGGACTCATCAAATAGTATTTAATGTTTGACAAGAACTTAATTTCTATATATATGGAAGGACAACTAGAGACAATGAACGATTTACTTTGAAGTGTACATGTTTTTAATTCTTAATACTATGGATGCAGTTCCATTATAAACCTGAGACATCAAAAAGAATGGATAAATAAATAAATAAAAATGCCAGAAAACATAGGAAATATCATTTCAATGCACAGAAGCTTCACTGTCATGCATGTTCACTATTTGAATATCTCATTTTCGCAGTAGAAATTCCATTTCCCAATATCCATATTCATTTGCCAATCTCTGACACTAGACGCTACGGAAAAAAATAAATAGAAACAATTTATTTACTAAATAATTTTTTGAGTTGTATAGTTCTTTATATTGACCTTGAAGACTAGGCATAAAATTAGTAACATCACTGTACTGTTTTTAGGTAAATAATGATACTTTTGGGAAGAAAATTTTATTTTAAATAAGAAACGTAGTTTGTAGACATCCGAAAAAAAAATAGAGAACTGAAAGATACAACAAGGATCATAGGGATTATGTATTTTGATTCATTCAAGTTTCATAGATAGTTTTGTTCATTTCTGTACTACATTTGTTACTTTTCCCATTTCACCTCTGTAAATTTTGATATATAAATAAAAAGGTTGGGGATTCCCTCAATCCCTCACCCCTTTGGGTGTTTCACGCAAAAAAAAAGGGGGGGATTATATATTTTGACTAGACGCGTTTAGACAAAGAACCAGTAATTAAACTTAACTATTTAATTAATGCATCTGACTAATTCTCATTCAGACATGAAGATCCTACAATTTGATTGAGATAACAACAATGATCTGATTATACAGTAGATCATGGTTTTCTGGAACTAAAGCAGCATTTTTCTAGTTCTTCATATACCCACAGAAAAATATATGAAACAATAACCACAAACATAGTTGCATCTGGCAAACATCTCACACAGTAAATTATGAAAACAAATTAACAGCTCTAATGGCCAGTATGGAACAGGATAGGCAATAAGTTATTGCACAATTCATATGACATTAAGTTTAAAATTAAAAGATAATTACAAAAACAATCCCTCAGGTTTAGCATAATTACCAAAAAAACAATTATCTTTCAAAAATCACAAATACCTCCTTGACATTTGTTTCTATTTTACAAATACAAACTTTAGGGGGTATTTGTAATTTTGAATGATAATTGCAGATTTTTGTAATTAGGCAGAACCTCAGGGGTAGTATTTATAATTATCCCTTTATACTGCATTTATCCACATAGATATCTATAATAAGTACCTCCAGCAAGCAGGCCGATCTCTGGATATTAGAAGAACTCTTGAAGCCAAGTAATCAAAAGAAGGCGCATACATATTATCAGGTCCAATAATTTCTTTTGCATCTTGTGTTGAGCCAAAATCCATTGAGAATGATGACATACCATCGTCTTTCAACGAATCGAAAACAAATAAACCGAGCCCACAAACTCCCATCACAAGGCTCGAATTTCCCCATACTTGTGTCAATGCAGTGAAGTGGTCATGAGCATTTGATTCTGGCAAAGCGTAGGTGCTTAAAAGCCTCTGTTTGCGTAATGAGAACTGTTGGATTTGGGAAGACGACTGTTTTTTTCACAGACGAACTTAAACTAGTGCATCCGATGTATATTGAGTCTCCACGGAAAAAGCTGATTGCACGTTTACTCCGATTTTGGGTATCTTGAGAGCTATACCAGATGGTTGTCTGAAATCTAGTACATTAATAGAATCAGAAGTGCAGAACACCCCATCATTTCCTTCGACTTCTGATGAACTTATTCTGCAAAAAAGATGTTTGAGTTAGCATAGGCATCTATCAGGATGGGCAACTACAATGTACCATAAAATGTATTATAAACACACCAAAAAAAAAAGAAATCAAATCAATTAAAAGTTATGGGATAGTTGCACATATTTTCCCTGAAGTTCAATCTAATTACAAAAAACTCCAATTATTTTTCAAATTACAAATACCACCTTAAGGTGTTAAAAACACTCGGGGCAGTTTGTAAAATAGAAACAAATGTCGAGGGGTTATTTGTAATTTTGAATAATTGGATATTTTTGTAATTATGCTAATCCTCTGGGGTAGTTTTTTATAATTATCCGTAAAAATAAATCATAAATTTATAAATCTTAATTCTGGTTATCAATCAAATAACTGGGAATTAGACATCCAAATCAAAAAAATTGAGGTCCATGCAACTTAAGCATGCTAGAGAGCACTGACCAAAAAGGCAAAAAGCTAGATAAATCAAGCTAAATCAAGCACAATGAAGTTAGGACTTAAGGTGCTACCAAAAACTTTGTTCCTCATGAATATGACAGCAAAAGCATTATCAAGAATGAAAAATTGCAGTCCCTCATAAATAAAATCATATTTCTGAAAATAGAGTAAAAGGAGTGCATGAACCAGCTGGCATAAGTTTTTAAGATAAATGGTTCCAATTTTAGTGTGTTTTACCTTTGCCTAACTCCTCCACCTAGTTCTGCATCAGTATTATTCACATGAAGAGCACAAATTCTTCCACCAGACGAAGAAACCGACATCAACGCCTGAGAATTGAGAAAGCTCACATCCCATAAAGAAATGGCGTCCGACTCTGCTATTACCACTTTCCCTCTATTTCTCCAATACAAAGGGCTTGCATAATCCATGGCCCACACAGGCTTTGGCAACTCCCATTTCATTACACGTTCGCCATCACGAATATCATAAATTTGCACCATTCTTTGACAACTAGCTGTTGACACAATAAGTGGTCCACACGGTCTATACCACCACTGACGATTTTCACTAGCCGTAAACGGAGGATTTCTTCTATGCATCGTGTTGTTTGATAAGGAGCAAGGGCTGTTCTTACGTGGGCAGTTTCGTCCTCAAAATGGAAAAGCGAATATCTTTCGTGTAAAAATCCCATGAGCAGAACCCCGAGTCCATGGAATTTCCAGCTGATGCTGCCACAACATATTTCCTGAGCATCCATCTGCACTGGGGGCACGGATTATCCAACAATCTCGCCACATGTTTTGTGAGACGCCAGCAGGAGGCTTGTACATGGCCTTCTCCTGGAACGAAAACAAATTGCGATAATTACAAAAACTACCTCGAGGTTTGACCTAATTACAAAAAAAAAAATAGAAATTTGCGCCTCTGAGGTTTGCACTTTCTTAACAAATACGGATAATTACAAAAACCTCCCTGAGGTTTGGACTAATTACAAAAAAACCCAGAGATGTTTCAAAATTACAAAAAGTCCCCTCAAGATTGCATTTGTCTTAAATTTAAGGAGGGTAATTATAATATTTGTGTAAGTATCAGCAGGGTTTTTGAACTATTTTTTATTTATGAAGGGTGAAAATGTAAAACAGAGTCAACCTCAAGGGGTTTTTTGCAATTTTCAAGAATCTCTGGGTTTTTTTGTAATTAGCCTGAACCTCAGGGAGTTTATTGTAATTATCCCTAACAAATATCCCCCTTATTGAGGGTGAAATTTGTAAAATAGCAACAAATATCAATTGGGGTACTTGTAATTTTGAAAGGTAGTTGGGTTTTTTGTAATTATATTAAACCTCAAGGGTATTTTTGTAATTAGCCCAAACATAGTTATGGATAACTAACTGTTTGCTGATCATTTGTCAATTAACAACTCCAAAATACTAAAGCAACACATGAGGCATTGCAAGTGAATGAGTCTAATGGTTTACAGTTAAGTTCAAAAAGAATATACAACAATATGCAAATTAATTCATAAATAATAAAAGATTGACCAAACGAACTCATACCTCACTGTTGGCAATATCGTAAAAAGTACAAGAGCCATCATCATGAGCAAGAAGAACAGACTCTCCTTCAGATACAAACCATCCTCCAGTTGAGGACTTGCCTCCAATATCATTCAACTGATATGTACAACTCTCTTCAACCTCATCATCCAATATCATAGTCGGCACTCTTTCTTGATCATCAAACTCATTGAGATTTTCATCAGCCATCAGAAAAGAGTCGATATTACCTTTATCATTCAAAACATTCAGATAAGAACTTTCTGCTGCAGAAATCACTGCATCATCAGCTTCTTGAACTTCATCGGCCTCTGGACCAACCTTTGTTTTCTTCTTACTCGAAGAAACCATGAATTCCAAAGCAATAGGATTAGCATCAAAAGAAATTGTTTTGTCCTTTTTCTCCACGTTAAATGAGTCGTTGGATTCTCCACATGCTGTCTTAGATAGTTTCCGATCTCTGATCAACTTATGATGAGGAAATAACCGCCCTTCCAATTCCTCGGCATTCAACCCTTTAATCAAACTTTTAGCATCATTCTCATCTTTCTCATCCTCATCTTCACTAATTTTGACAGACACCATCTTGGCATCTCCATCATGCCCAACAACACCCATTGCCTTCTCAATTCCAGAAATCTTTTCCTGAATATTAGATAATATCATTTTTGAAGTATCCGGATTATTAATATCCAACATTTCTTTAGTCCTCTTTATATCAGAGGCTATCCTCTTCACTTTTCCTTCCAAATACGCAAGCTTTTCATGTAACTTACTAGGATACTTGTTAGCACCATTCTCTCTTGACGAAGTACTCAGCTTGTTCACCATTTTAGACACTCTTAAACTCGATCCGACCTCAACTCCAACCCCAGAAGATCTCAACTTTAATTCCTCTGAAGCTTTAACTTTTTCACCAGAATCTGAACTTGAATTTTCATAATAATCGTGAGCAGATCTTTTCATTGAAATTGAGCTCAAAGTCCCCTCTTTTTTCTCATTACTACAACTCCCAACCCTAATCTTCACTTTTAAATTTTCTTGATAGTTACCTTCAGACTCATCAAAGGTATTACCGGTTTTCTCCAAATTCTTTGAAACCTTTTTTCTATATCCGAACTTAATACAGCAGCTGAGCTCAAACTCCCTTCTTTTTTCCCATTTCCACCATTTCTCACAACCGGAATCTCAATTTTCTCGTTTTTTTGCGAGGTTCTCTCCAGCTCATCCAATTTTCCGCCTTTTATCTCCAAATCTTTTGAAACCCTACTCTTAATATTAGATTTTCCACCCAGTTTTTCATTCGAAGTATAACTATTCACCTTCCTCTGTGGTGGACCCAAGGAAACCCTAGAGTTATTCCTCAAATCTGATAATACCCTAGTAAACTCAGAGGGGCTAGAACTCCTACCTCTGGGCACCGACGAAGTGGACTTCCTGACACGTGACTCCTCCACCGCTGCGGCCGCAGACTTGTCGATCCGGGCCATGGGTCGGGTAATGGGCTTCTGCGTTGCGGCCCGAATCCGGGATGTGGGTCTGGGGTTCTCCTTCCCCGTGGAGATAGACTTTCCGGAAGCTGGGGTGATTTTCCCGGCGGCGGCGGCGGCTCGTTCTTTCACCCGGCGGGCTGATGACGTGGACATTTTTGTGGGGCAAAAATAGACGAAGATACCCTGTTTACTGTGTCGTGTGATTTACTACCGTGAGGAAATGGAAAATGATGATGAGTTTGAGGGATTTGATGTTTTTCCTTTTTTCGTTTGTCTTTTGATGAGTTTGAGACTTTGAGGTTAATCCTAAGGGGATTTTCACATTTCTGAGCCGGCGGGAAATTAAATTGTTTCGATTTTGAAATTTTTGGGAGGACAGGCTGCTATGCAAAACGCGATTTCAAAGCCAACCACGCGCTTTTTAAAGCCTAGATAAAATCCCACATATTAACAAAACAGCTTCACGCTTGATTATGGGCCACGTTTGGACTTTGGATATTAATAAGTAAAATGCTAAAGAACTACTAATATAATGACACTGTTACGATGTTACCTATTAGGGAATTATTTAAAAAAACTGTAACAAACTTTTATAACCGAAAAAATCATAGAGTTATTGTTGGGCACAGAGGAGGTGTATTGTGATCTAAGATTTGATTTATTCGAATCCAACAAATCATACGAATAAGATAATAGCAAAAATAAATGGCACCGACAAAATATAAAATGAATACATAGATCTTACGTGGTTCAACAAAACCCGTAAGTCACGAGAGTTTTACTTATTTACTAAATAAAATTAGTACAAGAAAATAAAGTCATTTAGTTTCATGGACCAAACTCAAAAAAATAAGACTCTTACAATCACTTTAGTAGTTATCAAAGAACCCTACAATTTTTGCCTCCGGGGCATAGCTCAAACTGGTAAAGGACTTGGGTGAGGTGATGTTTGTTTGCTGACACTCACAGTGTGGTTGTTCGAATCCCTCTGGTAACTATTTACAGGATCGAGGAGAACTTCTTGTGTGGTGACTCAGTCTTCGGCAGCCCAAGGACCTTGACTAGTTGAGGCATAACTCGCGCTTCACATCCTCCATGAAACTAGCAAGGGCAAAAGGCGGTGGAGGCCCTCGGATTGGGTTCATCCTTTTTTCTAAAGAACCCTCCAACCCATTGTATTGACCATGAGAAAAAATACTCGGAGTGTTACCCCACACTTACAAAATTTTGGCCCGCACAAATTGATCACTCCAAATGTCTACACAATTTATTTATCTCTCGGATCTCTTCTGGTTGGTCAATTTCCTTCTCTTCCCTCAAGTCTTTTTATATGAAACTATGTGAGAGAGATGTCGAATGCACATTAAATGTGCTGATAAAACTCCCACCCTCTAACCATTTTCCTTTTTCCTCCCATAATTAATGTTTGTTGTGGTTGAGTGATTCACCTAACAATCTACAGCTCCACTACAAACGCTTTTCTCACAAACCAGAATATCGAAACCCCATTGGTCTTTAATCCACTGCACATGCTTAATCAGTGAGGTCTTAATCCCACATGATTCAAGTCGGTCAATACACACATGCAGATCAGTTAACACCACTAGTTGATTGTCGAGAGAGACGAAATCAATCTATCCTCTCACCCAGCAAGATTTCCAACACGCATGTCTGGTCCCTGGAAGCCTTCTGGCACGCTCTACTTCCAGTAATACTTTGAGGTCATCAGACGATACAAATTCTGATACTTATCTCCCACCATTAAGAACTTTTCGCCACGCATGGCGTTCAGGACTCCACCTTCATCTAAATACTTACAGTCATTGGAATCCAGTTGTCTCAAGAAAATTAGATTCATTTGCATCTTTAAGACATATGCCACACCACCAAAAGTATGGTCCGCTCTATCCTGTTGGAAAATTCTATTAAGTGTCCCATATGACAAAACTTATAAATATGTATCTAACTATATATGTCAAATATATGTTTTATTTGAGATCAGGTTTAAACATAAAAGAGTCGTCTTTGATGGTTAAGAGGAGTTTTTAATCACTTAAAACATAGGAATTATTAAATAACCCACTATTCCTCTGGCAAATAAAAGAACAGTTAAACTTCCCATTTCACCTATTTTTCATAATACACATACAGAACTGAAAAGAATGGTAAAAGAAAAGAATCAGAGTTCTTTGAACCATCAAGGAGAATAATAGAGAAGGCAGTGAGGAAGAAATTGAACCCATGTTGATCTATTTTCTCAAATTGTGAAAATTATGATTTCTCAAGGTTTTGAGTATTAAAGAAATTGAACGATTCATGAAAGAAGCTAGAAATCGAATTACATGTGATATCAAAACCAGTTTGGACTCATAATTTTCTCATTAAATGAATCAGAATCATGAATTATTGTTTTCCATCGCAATTGAGATTATTTTGTCGAAAAAATATGTCGAAACTGTATATGTAGTGATCGCCAAGGGACATGACTATTGTCGGTGGTGGTTACCGCAATATTTCATCAAGTACCATGTCTTAGTGTATTTATGAGGATTTTTCATGTTTAAATTTTTGAACTATGAACTGAAGTGGATTCGCTTTATTAAGATAACATATGCATGTTTATGTGAAACGTTGATGCGCATGTAGTTGAGTTTATTGGGATTTGGTCCCAAGCATCCCGCCCGCAATGGGCTTTAAAAAGAGGCGCAAAGCGCGGCCCGTGATTCGAACTCGTGAGCGCTGGATTGCACAGTTAAAAGAGAGCTTAAAGGATTTGATATGAACTACCTATACCAACAAATGCATCTTGTTTTCTGGTGCCCAATGAGGTTAAGCGTGCTTGGCCTAGAGTAGATATGAGATGGGTGACCCCCTAGGAAGTTTTCCAGGGTGCGCGTGAGTGAGGACAAAGCGCGCTAGAAAAGACTCGTGTTGGTTTGTGGGGATAGTCATCAATTCGAGTAGCGCTAGAGGTCCAACAACTGGTACCAGAGCAGGTCACAAGTTCGAATTCCCTTAGAAGCACGCTGTAGTGGAGGTTGCCAGGAGCGGTGGAACTGAGATGTTGGCGCAGCGTAGGTAAACGGACCAGAACTGAAGGTAGGTTGCCAGTCGGCCGGAACCGAGGTAAAAATAGATTGGAACTAAAGGTGTAGGTTGATGGGTGGACCAAAACTTAAGGGTAGGTTGTCAGGTGGCCAGAACTGAGGTAAAAATAGATTGGAACTGAAGGTGTAGGTTGTTGGGTGGACAAGAACTGAAGGGTAAGTTGCCAGGTGGCCGGAACTAAGTTAAACGGACTGGAACTGAAGGTGTAGGTTGTTGGGTGGCCGGAATTGAGAGGCTGCCATGACGCGACGCTTGAACTGAAGAAATTGGCGTTAGAACTGAGGAAGTTTGGCGGGCAGCGGGGGTTACCAAGCATTGGAGTTGAGATCTTGACAGTCTTTGGGGAGGGGATTGTTGGGATTTGGTCCAAAGATCTTGCTGCCGCAACAAAGCTTTAAAAAGAGGCACAAGGCTCGACCCGCGATTCGAACTCGTGAGCACTGGATTGCAAAGTTAAAGGAGAGCTTAAAGGATTTGATATGGACTACCTATACCAACAGATGCATCTTCTTTTCTGGTGCCCATTACATATAAACTCTGAGGTTAAGCGTGTTTGGCCTGGAGTAGAAATGGGATGGGTGACCCCCTGGGAAGTTTTCCAGGGTGCACGTGAGTAAGGACAAAGCGCGCTAGAAAAGACTCGTGTTGGTTTGTGGGGACAGTTGTCAATCCGAGTAGCGCTAGAGGTCCAACACTTCCAGCGAGAAGTTAGTCGAACATATATGGGTAAGGCCCGTCACCAATCAATGCAAATAACTTTGAAGTAAAACCTGCATTGATCCAGATGATTTCACAAAACCAGTTTGGGGGAAGAGCCGTTGAGGAACCAAATGCGCATCTGACGCAATTCTTAGAGATTTGCTATACTATTAAAATGAATGATGTTTCGGAGGATATCATTCGATGTCGTCTTTGCGCATTCTCTTTACGCAATAAGGCTAAGGGATGTTTATGCTCTTTATCACCACCCGCAGCAGATTGGGTTGAACTAAGTTAGCGGTTTCTAGCCAAATATTTTCCCCAAGTAAGGTGATGCAGTTAAAAAGTGAGATCGCCTAGTTTAAGCAGTTAGATGCAGAGCCATTATATGAAATATGAGATAGATTCAGAGAGTTATTGAGGAAGTGCCATCAACACAGATATCCCGATTACCAACAGGTTCAATATTTTTATAATAGTTTAAGTGGCAACACAAAACTATTATATATGTTGCATCTTGGGGTGCTTTGCTTGGGAAATATCCGGATGAGGCACTAGAATTGTTAGAAGAGATGGCAAACAATAGTTACGAGTGGTCATCCAAGAGATCCAATGTCGACGTGTGGCGGAGGTCCAGGATGGGAAAGTTGTCATGCTCACAGAACAAGTATTCGTGCTTAATATGAAACTGGATGCGATGCAACAAACGACTCCTAGAGATCCTGCAGTTGTTGAAGAAGATGCTAACTTTGTGGGACATTAAATGAACTTCAACAACAACTATAGAAATAATCAGACACCCAATTATTATCATCCAGGGTTGCGAAACCACAAGAACTTTTCATATGCTAATAACAAAAATATTTTGTAGCCACCTCCGGGATTTAATGTGGGTAACCAAGGCAGAGCGGAGTTTCAGTGATAAAAAAGCACCGTGGAAGAGATGTTATCCTTGTTTATCGGAGAAACCAGGACTAGGCTGAATAAGGATGACGCGAAGATAGACATGGATCGAGGAATAGGTTACTCGGTTGAACACGAACGTGAATGCGAGATCGAAATCTTTGGAAACACAAGTAGCCCAAATCGCTCCGCAATGGGAGGCCAACATCAAAGGGCAAAATCCAAGCGATCATGAACTTAATCCAGAGAACAATGCAACACAATTCGTGCGATGAATGATACGAGAATATAAAGGCTCAAAGACTTCAAACGACACGTTCAAATGGATGGTGATGCTAGAAATATGATGTTTGGTCAAGACGTAAAACTTAGTGTTTTGTGGGAGACAACCTAAGTTATTTTTATTTTTATTTATTTTCGTTTATTTTTTTATTTTATTTTGATCGCCTTCGTTTATTTAATTTTAATTTAATTTTTATTTTTTATCATTATTCTCTAGATGAAAGAAAATTTCCAAACTAAAAGAATATCCAATCGCACCCTTCGTAATTCCTTATACTACTTTACATTATAGAAATTTTATCATTATTATTTGCCGGACCCGGGCCAGACAGCTCGCGGCTTCAAAACGGTGTCATGGCAGCCCAAATATAAAGTTCAGAAATATAGACGTTACAAATTCGTAACGGCTACTTTTACTTTAAATCAAATCACTTTCCCTATCTTGTTTCTTTCCTTTCCAAAAAAACCTTCTCACTCTTTTAGCTCTACACACAAATTTTCAATTCTCACTATTCTCGTCATAGATCTCTCTCTCTTCCTCTTCCTCTTCATACTTCTTCAATTCACATAAATTCTTAAACCCAGAAAACAATCTATCAATCTTCGCTCAAATATTCGATTTTCAGTTACATTAGAGAAAGAAGATTCTTTTCTAGAAAGAAAAATCTGGTCGTTCTACTAATGGCTCCTACTCCATCATCAAAATCAAACCACTCAACAACACCGTCATCAAAACCAAATCCAGCCCACCACCAACCCAAAACCCCTCAGTCAAAGCTCCGCCTGAATTTCCCCAAAGAAACCCCTGCCACCGCCACTGCGCCGCCGGAGCACCCGGTGGAGGTCATCGGAAGAATACGCAATCACCCTGATCAGAAAAACAAGCACAATGCGAACCCTTCAGCCTTACTAATTAACAGCGATGGAAAATCCCTGAGAGTCAAAACCGAAATCGGGTACAGGGATTTTAGTCTAGATGGGGTTTCAATGTCAGAAAACGACGACCTTGATGGGTTTTACAAGAAATTCGTGGAGTCTAGGATTAATGGTGTGAGGCTAGGGCAGAAATGCACTATCATGATGTACGGTCCTACCGGCCCGGCAAAAGTCACACGATGTTCGGGTCTTGACACAATCGGGGATTGTTTACAGGGCTTTGAAGGATATTTTGGGTGATGGGGAAGAAGATGATGTGGGGAAATTGGGGATGGGGACATTTGTGCAGGTTACCGTTTTGGAGATTTATAATGAAGAAATATATGATCTTTGTCATCAGCGAATGCTGGCGGAGGGTTTAGTATTGGCTGGTCTAAAGGTGGCTCTGCCTCTAAGGTGACAATTTTATTTTTGTTTCTTTGTTTTTTCCTCTTAGATTTTTATCAATTTTAAAAATCAGTTCATCTTGTGATCAAACCAAGCTCATGCATAATCATTGCTCCTCTTCTACTTTTCTGTTTCTGTTCACTAAATATTTGATGAAATAAGTTATGTTGTAAATTAAACAACATGGAATATTGTTTTTAGAGTAAATTTTAAGTAGATGGCTTGAAGATGAAGTTTAAGTTCGGCGTACAAACTGCACCATTTTAGTAAATAGAGTTATGGAGTAATGGCCTTGGTGTATTTTCGGTGTCTCATTAAGTGTTTCAGATAATAACATGATTCTGGACTTAGGTGTTATAACTTTTCCATTTGGGAAGAGTCAGTGTTATTACTACAATTAATTGCTGTTTTGAGGATGAAATCAGTTTCTACAATATGAGCCTTTTACAGACTACTTTACATGCATAAATTTTGCGTTGAAGGTTTCTTTTATAATGTTATGCTTTAGTTTTTAGGGATAATTACAAAAACTACCTCTGAGATTTGGGGTTAGTTAAAAAAAAAACCCAGATAAGTTTCAAGATTCTGTCTTATGTTTTTTCTGTAAGATTTTTTTTTTCAAAGAGCCCCCCTTACATTTATGGAAATATTACAGTTAACCCCTTAAATCAAGACATAATCAAACCTTAAGGGCAGTTTTTGTAATTTTGAAACTTCTCTTAATTTTTTTGTAGTTACCCCAAACCTCAGGGGTAGATTTTGTAATTATCTTTTATTTACTCTAAATGTATTCTATCAGCCAAAGACAGGTATTAGTGCATATTTTCGTTCATAGTTTTATGATTAGTTTGTTGTGTTCTCTTTTGGCGAAGCAAAATTGTCATACTCCCAACATCTTGCAATATGAAATGTAGATCAAATTGATGTAAACTTCTTCTGAGTGAAAGCCTAATGGTTTTTCATGATTAATAAATCATAGTCTCGATTTACATCTTGCTTGGACCTGGCGTAGAAGAAATTTTATAGTTCTTTGCATCAATTACTCTTTATCTCCTAGCTTATAAACTGGAAACCAGTCTCTGTTTGTTTTTGTTCTGCATATTTGGTTCTGTAAGATATTTACTTAAGTTGTAACCTCAAGTCTACCATAATAATTTCAATTTTGCATTTTCCAGGCGAGACTGGAGGTTATGGGAAAGAAGGCAAAAAATGCTACCTTTATTTCAGGAAATGAAGCTGGAAAAATGCTGAAAGAGATCCAGAAAGTGGAAAAGAGAAGAATAGTAAAAAGTACCCTCTGCAATGAAAGAAGTTCCCGAAGCCATTGCTTGGTATCATTATTTGGAAACTTAATTTGATCATTCAAAACATCACTGTATATTATTTGTAAATTTACCTGAATTGTCTTTCTTTTTTCTTGCTACTCTTGCAGATAATTCTTGACGTTCCAACAGTTGGAGGCAGGCTTATGCTTGTGGACATGGCGGGTTCAGAAAATATTGAACAAGCTGGTCAAAATGGTTTGGAAGCAAAAATGCAGGTACATTATGTCAAACAAAATCTTTGACTAATTTTGTTTTCGAACCACATGAAATTTAATTAATGGCTCCTCGTGTTAGTGCAGACAGGAAAGATCAATCAGGGTAACACAGCACTAAAGAGAGTGGTCGAATCTATTGCAAATGGTGATTCTCATGTGCCATTTAGAGATAGCAAGCTAACTATGCTTCTTCAGGTGTATATGTTGTTCTTGCATTATAAAACCTGAGTCGAAATTTTGGGATAATTGCATTCTACCCTCGAAACTATCATGAATTTTGCACTTTCCCTACTAATTTTGCAAATTTCTCTTTTGCATGCGTAAGTTTGAACATTTTGCACTTAAACCCCCCCGGGAGCTGACTTTGACATATCATAAGTTGACACATGTCAACTTTTGGCTGGTTCAGGGGTAAGTGCAACAAATCATATAGTTCCGAGAGCAGATATGTGTATCTTCAAAGTTTAGTGGGCAAAGTGCAAAAAAGACTATAGTTTGGAGGGCAAAGTGTAATTAATCCGGAAATTTATATATCCTTCACT
>JABTTQ020000591.1:0-50000 GCA_016081115.2 Rehmannia glutinosa
TAATTTTTAGGTTAATCAAATACTTACAGACAGTGAAAGTTATGTGGTGAAAATTTCCTCTGAACATTTCTTGCAATAATTGAAAGTTCAACATAATTTATGCTGCTTTGGTACTTAGGTGTTTTGATGCTAACTTAGTGGGGATTCCTGTTGAAGTGGAGACTCCAGATCATCATTATTACCATGTATGTAGAATAATAGTTACACTAATTAGAACTTGGTTTATTCTTGGTTTAGAATTATTTGCATTGAGGATTTCGTTTCTTGCAGCTAGCTTTCTTTACGACAAGGGAAGTTAGTGCTTTGGAAGAGATAACTTGGGTTAGTTGCTTGCCTTTTGTCCAACGCTTTATTGGAATAGTTTCTTAATTTTTGGTTACATTCACTCCAAAAGGAAAGACTATTATTTTGGAATATATTTGTTACAATTAAAGGTTTGTTCAAGATGCTTTCCCTGCTGAACTGCGTAGATTTTGGACAAGCTGTTACAAACATTTGTCAAATGCATTGCAGGACTATGGAATTGATTTCAATGATTGCCATCCTGTAAAAGCTTTTCAGTGCCATTGTGGTAGCAAATTCTGCCGAGACCGTAAATCTGTTAAGAGTTAGTTATCCTCTACTTTGTCAATAATTAAGAACAAACTTTACATTTTTCATTCTTTTGGTCTTGAAGGTGAGTGAATGCTCAATAATGCTTAGTATTTTGCTCAGACCCACCACAAGATGGGCTTATGCCAATTTACGGATAGCTTGATATCCAGTTGGCACCTTGGCTTACTGGCTAGGCTGCGGTCATCTGCCGACTAGTGTTGAAAAATAAATCATGTTATCATGCTGGTAGTCCCTTTTGAAAATTGGGAAAAAGTGATTTTCAGGTTGTAGCTGCAAGATAATAGGTTTGGATATTTGATTGCACCACTTTATCTGTTCACTTCTCTAGGAAATAAGCACAAATAGAACATGAAAGCAAACACATTCTGATTTCGGCTTAACGTAATTTTTCATCAATAAGTTGAACTTCTTGATGTCCTTAACTTATGTATCCTCCAAGTTTCCAACAATCAAAATAGTAACCCTTGATGATTTATTTGTGTAGACATGTAGTTATTATCTTTATATTTGAGTATAGAAGTAAAGGTAAGGAATAAAAACCTCAACCCCGCGCCCCCCCTCCCTCTCTCCCCGGGCACATGAAGCTTGTGTTCTTCAAAAAATTGTTCATGGAGTTTATATACACATGTATATTTTGCTATTAATATAACTAATATACTTGTTTTCATATGTATGTATACACATACTGGATGTACATGTAGTTGTCCTTGTATTATGTTATTTATTAGATTAAGTAAGCTAGATATAGTTGTATATATATTTATATTAAATTATATTGTTCTTATATGCATGTATTACTATAAATAATATAAAACATTAAATACCATTGAGTAACTTATAGTTTTCCGTTCCTGCAGGAAAGTCAATCTCATCATGAATCTTGGTGAATGAACAAAGTGAGAAAGTTTTGGGTCAAAGGCCAGAAATCACCCCAAATCCATTTCCCTTTTTTTTTTTTTTTTTGGGGGTGTGTGTGTGTGTGTGTGTGTGGAATTTAACTATTTTAGATGGAAAAAATGAACTAAGACTTTATGGTATGAAGCAAATGATTTGGGCTGTGTACTCTTCTTTCTGGTTTTTTTTAATTTTGCGCCTGATTGGGGTAAAGGCCTTTTATATACTACATATGATTTTGGGGTCACTTTTGAATGTACAAAAGATTGCAGTAGCAAATAGTTCTTTTCTCTTGTAGCATGTAGGTGAATGGGACGAAGCCAGAAATTTTGTGTAGGGGTGCCCAATTAACATTAATATAAAAATAAAACACGATATATCAACTCTATAAATAAATACTAATTTTGATAATGTCAATGTATTATCTCAATTACAGCTTAATATTCAAAACTAAATAACATAATACAATTACATCAATATATCATAATATTAATCTTCTATTCTCATATTTTGAACTCGTTGCATAATATCTTCATTGGTAATATACATATTTTTTAGTGTACTAGTAAACTACACGTGTAATTAATTTATTAAATTTGAAAATTTAATAAACCCTTTTGAATTATTACGAACATCCCCTTTAAATGATTAAGAAGCTTTAATCTTTCAAAAACACATGACAAACAAATTAAAAAAATTCTTTTGAATGAAAAATGCATTATTCCAAGTCAACTTGTTCCTAAAACTTAACTTAAAACAGTCACGATGAAAGAATCATAAAGTACATCTGCAAAGTCGAATTATATCACACTTTGAATTTTCATCAAACCTCACGCCAATTCCGAAAATATAGCAATAAACGATAAGAAGCTTCAATGTTATCTTTCGAATTATGACAAACAACTTTAAAGTATCTCAATTAGTTTTTGTGTCTAAAATTTATATTGCTTAAAATAATCACGATAGGCTACATATAAAAGGAAAGTTACTCCACAATTCCAAATTTCATCAAGCCTCTTCTTTCATTTTGGCAATTGTCATTGCTTTTTTCTTACTTGAATGTGATAATTTATGTCTACTTGTTCTTGATACTTTGTTGAGTTTCTTCATCACTTGAATATTGAATCTCTGACACACATTTCATATGCATTCTTTGCTCCATATGCATTCTTTGTTCCATCTAGCTAGATTCATTGCTTCAGTATATATATATATATATATATATATATATATATATGGTAGATGACTTGATGTCTTTCTATTTTCTTGTTTAGAGTAATAAGGAAGCGAACTGTTGTTGACATCTGCAAGCATAACCCTCTATTAGCTCATGCTCGCCCTAATCAAATTCAAAATATCATCTAATTGTGTTATGCAACATATGTAAAGTATCTCAATCAACCCCTTTAATAGTCAGCATGTTCAAGAGAGGGAAACATATATCCTCATGAAGAAAGCATGAGACAGTGCATGAGTAGAATTATTACATTAACTTTAACAGATGATTGGAGGCAGAATATACTGGAATTTTAAAGTCCTCCCACCAAATAGTACAAGTCATATCATCTTCCATATGTAGTGTAGTTTGGATTACACATTTTAAGCTACATGTAATAGTTGATGCATGTGGTCATGGAGGCATGAAATTAAAATTAATAAACCCAAATAAATCACATTTGACATTCTTGTTTGTAAAAAAGACGAACAACATGAGGCATGCTCCTTTATGTAGAGAATTTAAGTATTATCCTTATTTTGAGTTATTTATCAGTGGAATTTACTTGATTCTAATATTTTTTACCTGGTGGAGGTTCTTGATTTATATTCTATCCTCTCCAACATTCTTTAATTCATGTTATCTTCACTGTTACAAAGTTTTTTTTGACTTGTCTTTTTCTCATCATCAAATCAATACTTTATCAAGTCCATAGTATCGATGTTAACAAGTCGAAAACCCACTTTTAGGGTAATAGTGTTTTGCCTCCAATTTCGTGCATTTACAACCACCTCCCCCAAAAAAAAAAAACAATTCTATTTATCCACACTAATTTAGGTATAATAGCTTCTTTTTCACTTATTTAGCCGAGAGAAATTCTAATTATCCATCGAACTTGAAAGTTATTTTTCTATTGCATATTATACTTATCACCCAAAGACAGAAACAAAACAACACTTCCATAGTTTTATGTTACATGAACTCCCAACCTTTTTTTTTTTGTTATACTACTCGATCGAAAAATTAAAATAAAAATGATAAACATTGATGAATAGATGTGAGATACTATTAAGTAAACAGGACGAAAAAAACTATGAATAGAGAAAACAAATCATACATGAGAAAGAAAAGGAAGACAGAGAAACCCACAAAAATCGCCTTTGTCTTTCTCCCTCCGCTTTGTCTCTCTATCTCTCGAGTATTCTTCTCCAAAACGATATATTGTGAAGGAAATTGAAGTTTGAGTGAAAGAAAAATAAAATCCGTTAAGGAACCACAATTAGTTATTTTTTTCCAATTACATTTTTACCATTTAAAATTAAAATTAATCAACTTAATACTTAAAATTATGCGTATTTTAGTCTTACCATATTTTTACAACAACATTAGCCAAAATATCGAAGAAATTAGCCCTACGGATGCTAATCAAAGTGTGTCCATTGTTAAAACTAATGTTTCAACCAATAAATTTTCAATAAATTAAAATGAATGAGATGCTCCAGTCAATAAGTTAAGTTATGAGAATTTAAACCCAACCTTAACATCAACCATCTAAAACATAAAGAACCATTACTTTCCCAACTCCTATCTTATTTCTCTACCGAAAATCGGATGTAAAATAATTCCACTTGAGCATTCGTGGTAGTTCCAAGATACACAAAGTGTACAAGCACAACAAAAACAATTAAAATAAGAAAACTTGAAATGATTATTAATATCAATTAATCTGTCAAAAGAAGAATAAGGAAATAAGTTACTTAATTATAATACCATCAAATTTCAAACACGATTAGATTCTTCTTAAATCAAATCATTAACCATCAATACTACGATGGGCGAATGCTAAAGGAGGAAAAAAGAAAATATTGACCCTGACCTAGCACGATATATGTGAAGCCCCGATTTTTCCGAGCTTATAATTGATTCTTATTGTCGTCTATGTATTTGATCGACTATTTTACCGCGTCACTTTGACGGGTAATTATTAATAATATATATATTTTGTATTTTATTTAATTACTTGTGATCATGATCTTTATTAATTTATTTTGCATTTATGATCACTTGATTGATCATTATTACTATTTTTGTATTTATTAGTCACCTTAGAATTTTAAGAGACTATTTATTTTAGAGACTTTTACTTTATAGAATTAAGATTTTGATTTAGATTAAGTGATCAAGGAAATCACTAATTATTTTGGAGATTGATATATTTCATCTATTATCATCAAATTTGGGACAAAAAAAAAATATGGATTTACCATAATGCCCTTAGTATGACGGCCATGATGATATTTTTGGAGTAGAAATATCATCCAACTCTTGTACACTTACACCTTAAATTAGTCATCTTGTGTATAATTATACCATTAATTCAAACATTATACACATCATCTTATACATCAATTCTTTAATATTAATTTTGCCAACATGTTGGGAGTCTTCCAACATTCCATTCAAACCATCTCTTGCCCATACATTTGACCTCCAAAATGTCTCCCATGCAAGAGGCAAAATGAAAGACACAAATTAATCAAAATTTTCCCCCCCTCCATAGTGATGACAATTATGCCCAAAAATGAACCAATTTTGTTCATTTTCATCCAACATTTTAATCTCTCAAGCTAATTCTCCTCCTTCTCTCTAACCTCTCTCTAAAATTCATTCACATCTTCAAACATTCAAATAAAATTCATTCATATCTTCAAACCTTCAAACACCAACTCTTCACATCTTCAAATCTTCAAACATAAGTTCTTCATATCTTCAAGTACCCCTTCTTCACATCTTCAAATATTCAAACACAAGTCCTTCACATCTTCAAACCCATCTTCATAACTCCAAGAACATCTTCTTCCTAACATCAAACATACTTTCTTTCTTCAAACATCTAAACCAAAACAAACAATCTTACCACTAAAACTCAAAAATTCGAACACCCCCTTTTCTCAAGGTAAGAAATTTCACTCCTCAATTCAACTTAAATTCTTTCTACTCATCACCTTCTTCTTTTAACTTAAGTTTATATTTTGGATTTTGAGGTACTTAGAAGACCACTTGGAGACATGCATGCATGGTGGTGAAACTTGAAGACTTGGAGAAGAACTAGTAGAGAAAATTGGACTACAAGGTAAGAATTGGACACTAGAACCCTTCTTTCCTCTTTCTTTCTATTTTTTTCAAATTTTAACACCCCTTTTTCATTTTTGAGAAATAGGGGTTGACCTTAGGTGATTTTGGAGTTGAACCAAAAATTCCAAATTTAAAGCTTCAACTAGTCTCCAATCACCTACTACACAAGGTAAAGTGTAGTCTTTCTCATTTTCTTATCTCCTTCTTTTTCTCCTTAATTTTTCTCTCATTTTTCTAACTCCAAATTTTTGATATTTCTTAACTTAGGGGCTGACCTAAGAGACCTTATCCAAAAATTGTGAAATTTATCCTTTTATTTCACAATTTCAATTTTAAGGTGAGTGGAAAAATATTTTCCAACTATTAGGTGTTTTTATTAAAATGCATGTAGAAATTTTGATCATGAGCCTTGAGATATATAATCTATGTATTGCATGTCAATTTTATGTATCAAATCATGAAAATTCTCAAGAGTTGCTCAAAATTGCTATTTATTGAATTTTAGGTGCATGCATGTACAATTTAATGTTCTATTTAATGAATTCTTGTATGAATTGAACATGCATGTGTATGATCTTTGAAATCCATGTTTTGGATGACTTATAACCTGGACAAGTCGAGCATAATTGATTAAATTTCAATTTTGGATGTAAAAATGTAAAAATGGAAAGTTGGTGGACTAAATTGCAAGAAAATGAAAGTTAAAGGACCCCTCTGCAAATTTTGAAATTTGGGACTGTACTCAGGTTCAAAATGGCTTTTGGACATTTTAATAAAGTTTTAAGAGTTTTTAGATAAATAAAATCAACCTTTAAAAGCCCAAGGACTAGATTGTAAAATTCTGAAAGTTTAAGGGCTACATTGCAAATTTTAAAACTGTACCAGACCTTACCTTTAAATTTTGAAATTTTATTCTTAAGGTACTGGAAATGACATATTTTAAATGTATTCCAAAAATCCAAGTGTTTAGGGCTTGGAAAGTAATTTTTCTAAAATTGAGGGACTAATGTGTAAAATACTAAACTTGAGGACCCAAATGAAATTTCCAGGACTTATGCAGCCCATGCACCTGGAAATACTAACTTAACTATAACTTAATTATATTTTGGACCCAAGGTTCAAATTTCATAACAATTGGACCCCTAAAAGCCTTAAAGGCAATTATTTCAAAATGGGACAAAAATGATATTTTCAAACGTTAAAGGACCTAAACTTATTTCTTTTAAAAACTGCTTTTGTCCCAATATCCTACTAACCTTAGTGGCATTTTCCAACTGGAATCACATTAAAAGCCCTTCCGGTTTGTGAGTTCCGATTATTTTAAACTTAAGGTCCGAATTGGCAATTTTTACAAATTTGGGGCCAATGTGAGAATTTTACAAAAACTCGATCTCAAAACTTTAAAAACCTGAATCTATGGAAAATTTGGAAAATTTGGAACTGACCTCATAATTTTTCAAGGTCGGGATATTTATTTATTCAATTTTTAACCCCAAAAGTGTTAGTTTTTACAAAACGGGGCTAAATTGTAATTTTCTTTTATAAAGGACATAACTCAAATTATTTTCCCTTTTACTAAAATAGCCCTGGACCCTCTGACTTGGAGATTTAATTAAAGTATTTTATTTTCTCAAAAAATCCTTGACTTATCGGACCGATTCAACCGATTAATACCCGATCGCGGGCGACTTCCTCGTCTTGCGATTTTGAATCTATAACGGACTTATGTTCCACCTAATCTTTCAAGATATCGAAGATTGCTTATCCTTCCGATAATCATCTTCATCCAAATAACTCCACCAACGCCATATTGCTACTCGTGAATTTTCAAAAAAATTCATGAACTACTTTCAATCGAATCAATCATACTGATTGTCAGTTGTTGATTGCTGACTTGTATTTACTTTTCTCGCTGAGTCAACTTGGTGTGTCGAGCTCACGTCAAAGAATGGATACGTCGGGGGATGGAACCGGCAGCTCGGCCGCTATTCCACTCTTCCGCCCCATCGCCCTAATCCCAATCGAGGGACGGAGTTTGTCCAAGGGAAGCGGGTCGTAGTACTTGAGGTATAATCATGATTATGACAATCCGGGCCTAGCTAGCTCTACGGTGGATTTGTCTTTGCCTATGGAGCGATAAGGTGAAAGGTCTTGGACCATCTTGCTCGGGAGTTACAAGGAAGAACGAATGAATCGTTGTCCCGATCCACACGATTCCCGGAGTTATCGGACCCGTTTGGTTGGCGCTACAAACCGCACGCAACCGCTACTTGTTTTACATTGGTTGGCGCTACAAACCAGACGCAACCGCTTACTTGTTTTGCATTGGTTGGCGCTACAAACCGTGACGCAACCATTATCTCGCTTTGCATGGGATTGGCGTTACATTTCCGCACGCAATCCTACCTATCTTGATCGAATCACATAGTGCACTGTGTGACCATGAATCTATTTTCTTGAATCGTATAAGTATATTACTTAAATATATTTATCACGACGCTTGTGGTCTGTGTGTGAATTCATGCATCATACTCACACGCGTTTTCATATAATCTTTGTTTTCTCGCATTAACTATATATCGCCACACTTGCACACGATCACCCCATACACTCGAGATTTCTATCTCATCCCCACCGTTTTCTAACCATTAGATGAGGACTTCGTTGAAGATCCGAACGGCCTTGGATTGAGCCTTTGTACTCCACTTGTTGGATTTACTACTTCTTGTTGTTGTTGATAGACTCGTTTCTTGTGATTGTTATTGGACTATTCTATTTTCTTTTCATTCCGGTTTGTAAATCAAGGGCGTATGACCCTTTGACTTTTAAGTTGTTATCGTTGGTTGATTTTCGAGGATGTAATTTGGATTATGGATTGTGGATGTAAGTTGTGCTTGTTATTTTATTTCCGCCGCTATTTAGACTGTTCCATTGGGTTCTCGATGATATTCGTCATTGTTTGGTTACTTATATTTAAGTTGTGGATCGTCGTCGCGTCCCGTTTGGGCGTGACAATATAATTCAACATAAACATAAGAAAAAAGGAGAAAATTGAAAATACTAAACCCAAAAAGGTATAATTGACCAAATTCATAAAATATACCTATATGTCGAGCTAAATCAATCAAAGTCTAAAATTCCCCATCTTGGCTTCAACTCGAGAGGAATGTGTCAGAGAGGGAAATAAAGTAAGACTTTTTTTGGGATACACTCAAGAACCAACAAATCCTAGCCCGAGTCCATTGGGTTTTTCCTCCAATTCTTTAAATGTGGATATCATGTCAAAAGATCGAGCAAATGAGCATTGAAGGGTCAGTTGAACAATCGAAACTTGATTTATTTCTCCGATTGGGAAAAAAACACAATTTTTGCCCTTATATTTTGCTATAAAAAAAAGAAAAGAAAGCAAATTTTGAATACATACTATTTAACTTTGGCAAAGAAATTATGGATCTCAGTATATTGGGAACTTTTCCTAAAACCGGATAAATTTTTTGAAATTCAAAATTAAAAAGGGAAAAAAATTTTATCGAAAATAATCTTCCTTCACAAATAAATTCTTCATGTAGTTTTGAAGTCTCGGCAAAATCTCACACAAAAATAGTATTTTTGTATTTTTTTGGTACGTTTTCTTGCAATTTAAAGGATATTCTTCATGAGTAGGACAATATTTTTGAGAAAATAATATTTAACGGAAATAATTTTATCATAATAAATGAATGTTTCATTCAATTTTGTGGTCTACGCAAAATCCGTCACAAAAATAATATTTATTGGTATGTTTTCTTGATACTTTAGCAAAGGAATACATCATTAAGACAAGATTAACTATTCATATCCACAAAAACTCTTCAAAAAGACCCTAATATATTGAAGTTCCACTAACAATATTTATAGGTAATTTTCACAAATAACCAAAAAAATAGGATGGGGCAAAAAAAGAAGAATAACTTGGATGAAATCAAGATGTCGAGAGAATACCAAATCGCAAATCTAACTTCAAATTGAGAAAGTCCAATTTCTAGTAATTTCAAACATAATTTTGTCGTTAGGGAGTCTAAAGGTGGAACAAACCTATGGGTAATTCAAATTAACCGTTAGATACTATGAATAACCGTTGGACAATGCAGATCATTGTATATTGAGTAAAATTGTATCCCATTTGAGAAAATCCAAACGGGTATGACTTAATCCAATCTGATAATTAAGGTCGTCATTTCTAATCCCAGGAGAAATCCCTTTTGAAAATTGGAGGAAGCTCGGGTGCCCTTGTCGTTCTCCAATTGAAACACTTCTATATTTTAGTTGATTTACACAACTCAACTTTCGACTGGAGTAATATAAGCAACCTTATCACAGTATCCACCACCAAAACAGTAATCTTACTCGCTACGAATATAAAAAGTGATAAATTGAGATCAAAGTCAAGAATAGCCCAGAAAACCGCACCAGATGCATATCCAAGCATTGGCCACCATTGGTTCTTGGAATTCAGTATGAGAGCTTCCATCTTGACCTCTAGAAACTCCTTCACCACCTCCAACATCAAGTCCAACATCAAGTCCATCTTTTAATTTGTCGAGAATTGTTGAGAAGTTGAATCCTACATCTTTCTCCTAGCTTCTCTACGTGCAACATTCTTCTTCCAATTTGAGTTGGTTGAATTGTTCTTCAAAGTTGGCCTGATCATCGGGAGAAAACAAAACCACCTCCATCTCCCCAAGGTCCTCATACATCTTCTCAAATTTAGTTTTCCAATAAAGGCCCATTTCATTGTTCATGTTATGCTAAGGTGTTGCAATTGTTCATCAATTGATCTGCCAGCCTTGTCTATTTAGCGTAGCGCATAAGTACCTTCACACAAATGTGATGATCCAAATATAGTTGAAAAGACTCTTCTCCTGTACATAAGGTTTCCAAGTCCTCGTCCTAAAATAGGCATCGGAAGTTAGAAACATGAGAGTAGAATTGTTCTTTCAAAACAAGATATGAACATCATATGCGAAGTGGAGCCACAAAATAAGTAGTTTAACATGACAAAAACTTACTCAAAATGTATACAGGTAACTACAATACTTTACTTCTGAGTATGATGAATCAATGTCAAATCCTATACACTAATCACTACATCTTAAGGATAACAAGATCCGATCAAAAATGCAAAATAAGCAACAATGTGGTATAACAAGTTATATTATATTCCCATTAATTTCTTGTAGCCATACAGGTAGTGGCAATTTTATAGTTGTGTCATTTCTCCTGCTGACATCATGCTAAGTAAAAGTGACCGACCACTCATTCTATGAGCACGCTAATGCATCCAACCACTTGACAATCTCCATCATGAATTGATGAAATAATCAAACGAAGACATCATTCCAAATCTACAGTGCACATCAGCAGATCAGTAACTCTTAACTAAAAACCACCCGTACATTTCAAAGATTTTTTTTTTTCAATTTTTTGTAGATTGTCTGCTATCTTGGCATCACTAATTTGCAACAGCAGAAAGGAAAAATGGGTCTGCAGTTATTAATTGTCCATGATTCAGTTAGGTGGTGATCTTCTTATTACTTATCGGTCCATACTAAATGAAAACCAGGTGAAATTCGCTTATATTTTTTGATTTTTTTTTTTTTTTTCTGCAAAGTACGAAGTTTAGAGTTCTGGACTAATCGTAATTCTCAAAATCATTACAAATTTGATTCTGGTGGCATTGTTCTAATTTAAAATGTGGATGTAAATACATTAACCATGAAGAGAGGGGTATGAATTAAATATGTTGATGTTAATATTGAAAGGCTTAGATTAGTCTAGTTTCTTTAATATAGACAATTTTTTCAGGTTTTTGATTTAGGAGGAGAGGCCCTTTGATAGGGTTTTTCTCAATCAAGAAAGGCACAAGAACGGTGATGAATTTGTGAAGAAGTTGAGAATAATTGTGAGTTGTGCTATGAGAAAAAAATGGAAATTTGCATATCGTTTTTTTGGTGACTACTGAAATCTAATGCATGTGAAATCTATATTTTTCTAGTGAAACATCTAATAGACTGTAATGTATAGGTTGCAGGTAGAGATGGTACAACTGGCCTGGCTGGCTTCTTTGACTGGTTTCTGATCTGAAATGGTCTCAGCCACCACCCATATATCTCTATCATAAGAAAAACAAAGCTAATTTTCCTGAAAACAAAGTTATTAACCCACCTTTAAATCAGAGTATATTATTCGGGGGACAATTTAAAAAATCTCCACAACATTTACACTCCCAAGCTAACAACATTATTAAACAAAAAAAAGAGTTAATCAACGACCACTCCCTCTACCCTTACCATGCCTGTAGGATGAAAAGCTTATGAATTGTTGCACATCAATAGAATATCAACACAACTAATAGAAAAATTGGAACCAAATCTTATTAAATAAACGTTCAATTTTGATCATCATCAAACATCTCAGACCTGTTACCTCTGTTTTAACTGACGCGACTCCGGAACTGGATTTGTCGCCCGCTAAAAGCTCACGTTTGGCTTGACCCATTGCCACTTTGCTATCCTAACACCGATTTCTTCAACTGCTCTGTTACTCTTGGCACTAAAATGCTCACCGGCGATTTTCCTTACAATTTTCTTCGTCATCTCCCCGGAGTTGAACACCATTAATAATCGATAGATGCAATAGAAAACAATAAACTCCTTTTGAAGCCCACTATTCGATTTCTGCCTTGAAGTCCTTTTGTTCCCCTTTTTGTGTTTTCCAATGCTGTTCTTCATATTTGAGTCTATTTCCCCTGTATGCCAATTCGATGCCTAAGGATGTCTCTTGGCGATGGAAAGGTGCCTTTTAAATGAAGGGCAATTTAGGCATTCTAAAATTTTGCAGAAACATTCATGAATTTAGGATTGATGATGAAATGAAATGAAATGAATGAATGATGATGATGATGATGATGATGATGAAATGAAATGAAATGAAATGAAATGAAATGATGATATAGATATAGATATGAGTTCCCATATTTATATAATCCAAAACAAAAAAACTCTGTCGGACCGTCTAACTGTCCGACCTGTTAGACTGGATCGACCCGCGGATCCGGTGGAATTTTCGTAATATTAGCGGTGGTGTTTTAGTAGTTCTCGGGGAGTATCAGATAGAATCTTTAGCTCTCGAAAATGTATTAGTCGTCCCTTCTAAAAAGTATTAGCTTTTTCGAAATATATTAGTAGTTCCTCAAGAGTTTTTTAGTATTTCTTCTAAATATACTCCTGAAATGTATTAGCAATCCCTCAAAAAGTATTAGTAGTTCCTCGAAAAAGTATTAGTAGTTCCTTGAAATAAATTAAATTTTTCTCCGAAATATATTAACAAATTCTTCCGAAAAGTATTAGTTGTCCTTCTAAAATGTATTAGCGAGTTCTTTTGAAATGTATTAGTAGTTCCCTGAATATAATTAAGTTTTTCTCCGAAATGTATTAACAAATTCTTCTAAAAAGTATTAGCCGTCCTTCTAAAAAGTATTAGCGATTATTCAAATGTATTAGTAGTTCCCCTGAATAGTAGTTTAGTATTTCTTATGAATATACTCTGAAATGTATTAACGAGTCCTCAAAAAAGTATTAGTAGTTCATCTAAAAAGTATTAGTAGTTTTCCTAAATATAATTAACTTTTTTATCCCGAAATGTATTAGTTGTCCCTCGGAAAAGTATTAGTAGTCCTCGAAAATTTATTAATAGTTCCTTGAACAAGTATTTTATTGGTCCTTCTGAAAGTATTAGCTTTTCTGAAAAATATATTAGTAGTCACAGTGAAACGTATTAGTAGTTCCCCTAAAATGTATTAGGGTATTTGCTGAAAGATTTAGTAATTGAGGGCACAAATATAATTAACACAATTATTACGATTAACATATAAAAACAACTTGATTTTTACATACTTTTTGCAATTAAGTCTCTCTTTAATCAAGTTTCTTATCCTAGCTTGATTATTGTGGAAATAAGATGAAGTTGTTATTATTTTGTTTGATTAAATACCTGTAAACATCTCCCTCAAAAAAAAAAACCTATAAACACGAATTTCTTTAATTGTTTGCCTAAGTTGTTGCATGGTTATAGCTTGGTTCATGCGATCCAATATTTTGTTTAAAAAAGTACTGCATACAAATCTTGCCATCATTTAACAGCCGAATCTTTTCTAGAATTTTATTAATTGCAGTGGCTTGCGAGATGAGGTTGAATAAATTGGTGAAGAGAAACGAGAGATGAATGAGATGAGAGAGTAGACTAGTTTGTTTTTTTTTTCTTTTTTGGGTTGGGTAGGGTAGGTATTATTGGAGATCCGTCTAACGGATTAGATCCGTTAGACAGTCTGACAGGAGACCACCTCAATCCAAAAAGGCATACATAGTGAAACAATAAACCAAAAAAATCCACACTCAATGTGTTATAAACCCCTCCAACAAAATCTCGCTGGTTTTTACACTTCCAATAAAAATTCTCGAGTGACTACCACTTCAGAAATAAAATAATTAATTAAAAATTTGAGCCTGAGAAGAACTTATAAACCAAATATAATTAAATTACATGCAGTTCATAGTCAATTCTTTTAACTTCAACCTGAAATTGAAAGGTAAAAACATCTTGGCGGTCCACAGCCCAATCTACTAATCAATTATTGACACTACTCAAAGTAATCTTTCAAAGCCAACCGTGCTCATGTTTTAGATAAGGCATCCAAAAGTGGCAAAGTGCTCCCAACATGAAGTTTGTTATTATGCACTTTGTGCCTGACGGGGAATTTCCCCCTTGATATTTAAAATAGCTCTTTTCTTGCTCAAAAAAAAAAAAAAAAAAAAATAGGACTTAACATATACAAAAGCTCCTAAAGATGTCCTGCATAGCTTCTAAAGATGGCATCGCTCTATCAAACACACAACAAGACCAACATCAATCCAAACTATTTGTACTACTTATTGTTGAGTAATTGGCCCATTAGCTTCTTAGTGATTGGCCCATGTCTTATGTTTGGCCCAAATGCCCAATAGCCTCCAAGCCCATTTCCTATTCCCATTGAGATACCCGGGTTGTGAGTTCGGATTGCGGTAACCATTTAATAGTCCGCGGATCCTCTTGTGCAATCTGAGCCGTTGGATATTGCCTCTTGATCTTGGCCATTTATATCGGACTATTAAAAGGTTCCATCCGAACCCTAATTCTCATTCTCAGTAGCTTTTCACTCTCTCTCATCTCTCTCTCTCACTCTATACTCTCTCGAATCTTCCCGGGATTTTCTTCTCGTGAAATCCGATCTCTCATCGGAGTTTCGTGAAATCTTGAGTGTTTTGACATCCTTGAGTGATTCTTCTTCTCTAGTTCTCCTCCTTTGTGGACGAACTGGTTGGGGTCAAAACTAGGGTTTTGGGAAAAACTAGGGTTTGGTGATTAGGGCTTTTCCTCTGGGTCTCCGGGTGTGGATCCGGGTTCTTTGTGAGGTTTAGGGCAAGGCTTTGTGGTCCGTTTTGTCTTTGTGGTTCTGGATTTCTCCGGTGACTTACCGTGGTGGTTCTTTGGGAAAAATCGGTCCTGAGCCGAAATCTATTATATATTTCGGTCTTAGGGTTTTATCCCTCACATTATTTTGTGTTATCTTTCATTTACTTTGTAACTTTATGTTTATCTCTTGTACTTTAATTTCGTGAAAGTGTCAGAGTATAAACTTGTATAATAGCTTATTGAGTCGTAATTCATTTGTTTGGTACTTCGTGTATCAATCTATGAAATGAGATAGATACCCAACAAGTGGTATCGCAGCACCTATCCGCCTCGTGGTGGGTTGTGCGCCTGGTTCTTGAGCTTCTTGGTGATCTTGTGGCTTCCTAGTGTACTTGGTTGTGGTGAGAACCCATGATGTGCCCTGGTTGTAAGACTCTCTATTCCCTTTCCTCTTATTTAATTTGATCAAGACTTAGTTTAGGGAAACCTTAAGCATAAGCCTCTTGACCCTGTGCCTTGGGTGCAGTGGAATCCTGAGGTGCGAAGGGAATCCACCTAGCTTTGTTTTTCCGTTGATCTTGGTTCTCTTGGACTCTGTGTGGTCCTGTGTGCCTTTCTTGCTTATCTTGCTTTGTGCGTTGGACTCTGTGTGGTCCATTATTTGCCTCTTATTTTCTGTTGTCATTGGACTCTGTGTGGTCCACTTATCCTGTTGCTTCTGTTGTTCTATTTGATATTTGTGATACCTATTTTGTGCTATATTCTTGGGATATCCTCTGTGGCTTTATCTGTGAATATGGCTGGTGTACATGGTTATCATATGGAGCCCTTTAATGGGAAAAGTGATTTTTCTATTTGGCAACAAAAAATGAAGGGGATTTTAATTCAGCAGAAATGTTTTAAAGCTATTGATCAAAAGTATTCTGATAAAGATACTGCTGAAATAAAATCTGAACTTGATGAATTTGCTTACTCATCCATTATCCTTAACTGCCCGATCTTTGTTTTGAGAAAAGTTGACAAGTTATCTTCGCGAGGCTCTCGGGAAAAATTGCAAGAACTTTACATCGAAACTTCTCTACCCTCAAAACTCTTTCTCTTTGGAAAAGTTTTTAGATTCAAACTTGATTTGACTAAGGATATGGATGAGAACTTGGATGTTGTTACAAAATTGATACAAGATATCAAACTTATGGTGATAAAAACATTGATGATTATACCCCTATTGTGTTCTTTGAATGCCATTCCGATTCCTATCTTTGATGTGAAATCTGCCATTAAGTATTATAGAGGCTCTATTACCCTTGATCATCGTGATTAATGGCCTTAAGAGTAAGGAATTAGATCTGAAAATATCTAAGGGGAATGAACAGGGGCGGGGAAGGTTATGCATATCAGGGGTAGTAGACCTCGAACATGAGGAATGGGAATAACAATAATGTAAACTCTAGTAGAAAGAGAAGTAAAAGCGAGAGGAGGTCCAGTTCTGACCTAAGAACAATAGGAAGTGTTATAACTGTGGTGAACATGGACATTACATAAAAGAATGTACTAAACCAGGAATAACGAACAATAATCAAAACAATAATCGAATAACAAGAACCAAACCAATGATTTACGTGAACTTGACAATGGCAATGATCATATGGGTGATGTGTTTATGGTGCATGAGCCTGCATGATTCTGTGAATGCTGTGCCTTCAAATTCTTTCAGTGAAAATGATTGGCTTATTGACTCTGCTTGCACAATCACATGACACCTTTTAAACATTTGTTTGCCACTTATACCTCAGTACTAAATGGATCTGTTCCAATGGCTAATGATAAAAAATGTCAAGTAATTAGTGTTGGTACTGTGTGTTTGAAACTTGATTCTGGTTTTGTTTTGACTCTGAATGATGTAAGGCATGTTCCTGATTTGTCTAATAACTTGATCTCCTGTGCTATGCTTGAGCATGATGGGTATGAGGGAAGATGGGGTAAGGGCTTGATGAAAATCATGAAAGGTTCCCTTGTTATTGCTAAAGCTGAAAAGAAAAGAAATTTGTATGTTTGCTATGCTGAGTTTGTTCCTTGCATGCAAAATTCTGTAAACAATGTGAACTCTGTGACCAATTTGAACTCTGTGAATGACAAAACTGAACTTTGGCATAAAAGGCTTGGTCATATAAGTTCTAAAGAACTTGAATTGTTGCATAAAGAAGGCTGTTTTGGTAATGATAAACTTACTTGTGTGCCCTTCTGTGACTCATGTGTTTTTGGTAAACAACAAAAAGTCAATTTTCCCACTTCCTCTTTCCCAAAACAATCTTCCTGCTCTGATATTCTTGAATACTTACATGCTGATGTTTGGGGCCCTGTTAGTGTTCCTACCCATGGTGGGAATAGATATTTTCTATCTGTGATTGATGATTTTTCAAGAAAAGTGTTTGTATTTCTTATGAAAAACAAGTATGATATTTTGAAAAACTTTAAAACTCGGAAAATCTTGATAGAAAATCGATCGGGAAAAGGATTAAGTATTTGAGAAGCGATAATGGGTTGGAATTCTCAGAACCAACTCATTGATCAACTTTGTGTTGATTCGGCATGTAAGGCACAAGTCAGTGCTTACACCCTCAAAGAAAATGGGGTTCTTTGAGAGAATAAAAAGTAACTCTTTTGGAAAGGGTGAGAAGTATGTTAAGTACATCCGGACTTT
Source organism: Rehmannia glutinosa (assembly GCA_016081115.2). Lineage (NCBI taxonomy): Eukaryota > Viridiplantae > Streptophyta > Magnoliopsida > Lamiales > Orobanchaceae > Rehmannia > Rehmannia glutinosa. The sequence continues at coordinate 18,051 of JABTTQ020000591.1, forward strand.
CCAAAAAGTTCTGGGGTGAAGCTGTTCATACAGCTGCCTATGTGATTAATAGATCACCATCTGTACCTTTGAAAGGGAAATACCCTGAACAAGTTTGGTCTGGTAAACCTGTGGACTTTTCAAATTTAAAAATTTTTGGCTGTTCAGCCTTTGTCCACCAAAAGGTTGACAAACTTGATCCAAGATCTTTAAAATGTATTTTTCTGGGATACCCTGATGGGGTTAAAGGGTACAGATTGTGGTCCAAGACTGAAAAATGGTTTTAAAGTGTTGATAAGCAGGGATGTGGTTTTTAATGAAAACGAGTTCCCCTGCCTTGATGTTTCTAAAAGTGTTTCTGAAACTCAAAACGCCCACTACTCCAAATAAGGTGGAGCTTTCTAATGTGCCTCGCTATTTCGTGAATGATAATTTCGATATGATTGATCCGAGCATGATCCTGTGAATGCTAATGATGTGCACAATGATATTGAGAATGACAATGCTGATTTGAATGATAATGTACATAATGATTTTCCTCTTGTTGACACTGAATTGAATCATGAGCATGCTGAAAATGACAACTTGAATGATTATGTGTTAACTAGAGACAGAACTAGAAGAAACATTAGAATCCCAAACAAGTTTGCTGATTTTCACTTAACTTCTTATGTGTTCTCTGTGTTTGAATCAATTGAAAACTCTGAGCCTAAAACCTATCTTAATGTTGTGAACTCTGTGAATTCTGTGAAATGGCTGAGTGCCATGCAAGATGAGATGACTTCTTTGTATGTTAATAACACCTGGGAACTTGTCCCAAAACCTGTTAACTGTTCTATTGTTGATTGTAAATGGTTGCTTAAAATCAAACAAGAAAATGAAGGTGTTAGATACAAAGCTAGATTAGTTGCAAAAGGTTTTACTCAGAAAGAATGCATTGACTACACTGAGATTTTTTCACCTGTTGTGAAGTTTGTTACTGTGAGAATTATGCTAGCTTTAGTGGCTCAGTTTGACTGGGAACTAAAGCAACTTGATGTTAAAACTGCTTTTCTACATGGTGATTTGGAAGAACAAATTTTTATGAAATAACCTGAAGGTTTTGAAGACAAATCCAAACCTAACCATGTATGTTTGCTGAAAAACTCTTTGTATGGTTTAAAACAATCACCTAGACAGTGGAATAAAAAATTTGACCAGTGCATGCTTGATTTGAAATTTTGTAGAAGCCAATTTGATCATTGTCTGTATTTCAAACTTGATGCTAAGTCTCCTGTTTTCTTGCTGATCTATGTGGATGATATGCTTTTGACTGGTCTATGCATTAAGACTATTGATTATGTGAAAAACTGCTTAAGTGCTAAATTTGATATGAAATTCTTAGGTGATGCTAAGAAAATTCTTGGTATGAATATTGATAGGGATAGAAATAGTGCATGATTTATCTTCATCAATCTTCATATGTTGAAAAGGTTTTTCTGAAGTTTTCTATGAGTGATGCAAAATCATGAATGTCCCACTTGCTTCTCATTTTGTGCTAAGTAGGGATCAGTCCCCTAAAACCGATCTTGAAATCTCTTCTATGCAAAACATTCCCTATGCTAATGCCATGGATCGTATGTACTTAATGGTCGATCTTAGACCGGACATTGCCTATCTTTGTTTCTTGCCTTAGTAGATTTATGTCTAATCCTGGTTTGGTGCATTGGAATGCTTTGAAGTGGTTATTGAGATATCTTAGACATTCAATCGATTATTGCCTTAAATTTTCTAAGTGTGAAAATAGTGTTGTTTTAAAAGGATATGTGGATTCCAACTATGCAAATGATAAAGATAATGAAAAATCAACAACTTCTTATGTTTTTACTTTGTGTGGATCTTGTATAAGTTGGAAATCCCAACCGCAACACATTGTGGCTCTGTCTACAACAGAATCGAATATGCTGCGCGATTCAAGCTTTTAAAAGAAGCCTTATGGCTAAAAGGCCTTGTTTAAATAGGTTTTCTAAAACAAAAGGTTGTTGTATTTTTTGAACCCAAACTGGTATTCAACTTTGTAAGAACCCAGTTTTTCATGACAGAACAAAACATATTGATGTTAGATTTTATTTTATAAGGGATATTGTTTCTAAAGGCCTTATCTGTCTTGAAAAAGTGGCATCTGAATACAATCCAGCTGATATGGGTACTAAGTGTCTACCCTTATCAAAGTTTAAAATTTGTTTAAAAATTCTCAATTTTGACACTGGAGACTAGGCTGTCCCTTTGGTGATTACCCTGGGCTTGCAGGCTTACTGTGTGTTTGCTTGTGAGTCCAAAACCAGTTGGACTAAAACTTGCTTATGCTTGTTTGAGTCTGACACTTAAAACCCGCTTACTTAAGTGTTTGCTGGTACTATAATGGGCTCAATGTTTATTATAATAAAGTCCGACTTGGCTGTGTGCTGGGTAGGCACTCCGGCGATGATGATGACTAGTTTAAATTTTCCCAGGTTTGTCTAATGAAATCCAATGAGCCAAAGGTGGAGATTGTTGAGTAATTGGCCCATTAGCTTCTTAGTGATTGGCCCATGTCTTATGTTTGGCCCAAATGCAGCCCAATAGCCTCCAAGCCCATTTCCTATTCCCATTGAGATATCCGGGTTGTGAGTTCGGGTTGCGGTACCCGTTTAATAGTCCGCGGATCCTCTTGTGCAATCTGAGTCGTTGGATATTACCTCTTGATCGTGGCCGTTTATCTGGACTATTAAAAGGTTCCATCCGAACCCTAATTCTCATTCTGTAGCTTTTCACTCTCTCTCATCTCTCTCTCTCTCTCTCTCTCGCTCTATACTCTCTCGAATCTTCCTGGGGTTTTCTTCTCTGTGAAATCCGATCTCTCATCGGAGTTTCTGTGAAATCTTGAGTGTTTTGACATCCTTGAGTGATTCTTCTTCTCTAGTTCACCTCCTTTGTGGACGAACCGATTGGGGTCAAAACTAGGGTTTTCGGGAAAAACTAGGGTTTGGTGATTCGGGCTTTTCCTGGGTCTCCGGGTGTGGATCCGGGTTCTTTGTGAGGTTTAGGGCAAGGCTTTGTGGTCCGTTTGTCTTTGTGGTTCTCATGGATTTCTCCGGTGACTTACCGTGGTGGTTCTTTGGGAAAATCGGTCCTGAGCCGAAATCTATTCTATATTTCGGTCTTAGGGTTTTATCCCTCACATTATTTTGTGTTATCTTTCATTTACTTTGTAACTTTCTGTTTATCTCTTGTACTTTAATTTCTGCAAAGTGTCTAGAGTATAAACTTGTATAATAGCTTATTGAAGTCAGAATTACATTTTGTTTGGTACTTCGTGTATCAATCTATCGAGACAGATAGATACCCAACACTTATCTTGTCTAGTAATTACAGATATAGCCAAGTGGAATACTGTGAAGGCATTGGTTGCAAAATATAGAGGTGGTCACAGTTCTGGAACTACCGGTTCCGGTTCCTTATTTTGCAGCAACCGGAACCGGAACCGAAACTGATGCCTCACGGTTCTGATTCTAAAATAGGAACCGATGGTTCCGGTTCCGTTTATTTATCTTTTGATAATTTTTTATTTTTTAAAACTGGTTTATCAATTTCAGTTAAAAAAAAATGAAAGGAAAGAAAAAGACTTGGACTTAATGTCAATTAAGTTTTGTACTTAATATTAAACTGTTTATATATACTATTAGCGCATAGAGGAATCAAAGTTCACGTAGTTCACATACAACATTTGGTTTAAAACATCTCATATAATTACGAATATAAAAAACATCATAATAAACATTTAATATTTCTTATAACATATTTTTACCAAAAAAAAAAATCGTTGGTTTTAACCTTGAAACTGGGGGTCTTAACCACCGGTTCCACCGATGGTTCTAATCGACAGTTAAAACTGCCGGTTCCACGATTTTTGAGAGCAAGAAACCAGATTAGGATATTTCTTACATTTTCAGCAAATAAATAAAGCATGCCCCTAACTCTAACCAATGTTTCAGCCAATGAATCTCCTATGAATCAAAATGAATGAGAATGTTCCAGTTAAGAACTCAAATGTCCTTAACTCAAAATTCAAACCAATGTTTTCAGTACCAAGCTTTCAAACTTAAAATACAAATAACAGGATCCGTACAATACAAATAAGAAACTCAGTTCAAAAAAAAATAAAAGGCATTTTCTATACACAAAGCGCCCACCCTAACACCATCCATCCACAACAGAAAGAATCCTATGACCTTCTCACCCCAAAACTGAAATCTTGTGCATTGATGAAATCAAAATTTGGAAAACAGAGATCAGTGCAATAATAGCGGAAATGCAACATATTCAACACAGAAAAACACGAAATTGTAGCATATATTAAATATACAGAATTGAAAATCAAACTGATGACCAAAGATTCAGGTAAGAAAAATCAAATCCCAATTCTAAGAAGATCAAACATGCATACATAATTAGAACTCATCCAAAGCGAGCAGCACATCAGTAACCCAACAAGCTATTTGGTAGGCAGACAAATCCTAGCCTTTTAGTATTGCAATGCAACAACACACAAATAGACATGAAAAGATGCAAGAACCATCACGTTCATGTTGTTTTACAATAATTCAAACAGTCTCCAAATGTAAGAGTCAGAGACAACAATTTCTAATGTATAAAGCAGTTGTCATGAGAAATAAATTACCAACATTATGTTCAAGTGTCTCTAAAAAGGAATAACTAACTCCCACAATAAGATTTTATAAAGTTTGTCAAACATTTTTACCAATCAAGTAAGAACAATCGATTTTATCTATTAAAGAATTATAAGCAAAAACAATACATTAGAAGGAAAAGAAAAAAAATACAACCTCTAATACTCAAAAAAGAAGATGAAAACGTGTTTGAAAATAACTTAAAAACTGCACCACCCCACTTCACATTTGCAATCAATGATTACCACCTACAACAACAAAATTCCTCCAAGAAGATCTCTGCCTTCAATATTTTTCACTTCCAAGAAAAGCTCTTCAGGGTACTACCACTCAAAAGAGAAGATGAAAAATGTGTGCTGAAAAGAACCCACATAGAGAAGTCCTAGGTGACAACACATCTATTCCTGCGACTCATTTATTCTTGTTGGGATTGCAAATTTTGGAGTAGACAAAAACTCATCTATTTTTTCCAAATCAGGTTTGGATATTATGGGTGATGTGATTTTCTAACCTCGCATTGCAATTCTTAGGAAATGTAATATTCTATCAAGATTACACATGTAATGGAGTATACTGAGTTTGCCAAATCCCAAATACTTCATCAGTAACAAAGAATATTAATCCATGCTATGGTGCATACTGGAAAATCATACGTTTTCTTTTCACTTTACATATTCCAGCGATCAAATACACTTCTTCATAAAGTTTAATTTTTAACTCATTGTGGGAGAAAGAGTAGTCAATCGAATTCGGGAAGAAGAAAAACAAAATTTCCTCCTAGCCGATCAGAATTGGGGATGAGGAAAAACAAAAATCATGGCATAAAACTACCTTGATGGTCCACCGTTCGACCTACTAAATAGTCACTGCTCAAAATCAATAGTTTGTCCTTTGACCCCGTCTTCCACTCGATCGCCTACTACGGGAAGGGTTGCAATTGAAATTTTTGGAAAAGTTGTAATTTCCTTTTGTCTTAGTTTCAGAAAGGAGAAGATAATGAGACCAATGTGGATCAGATTTCAGAAACGGAAGTTTTCCTTTTGTCTCACATGTGACTATTGATCTTATGGATTGTTAGTGTTCTGTACCTTTTTGGGTGCCTATGTAATGGGTTAGATAGAATGCTTGTAATTATGATTTTGTCATTAGCATTAATAAAACAAAAGGGTATTTTAGTCACTTCAAATTTTGACAGAAATATTCGTCCTTTTAAAGATGTAGATGTAGATAGATAGATAGATGTAGAGATAGAGATGTTACAAAATAATCATTCAATAACCCATCACCAATGTAGAATTCTTTAGTGGAAATTTGATAATGAACATTAAATAATCCCAAAAGAGATGAATATAGGTACAAGAGAATAATGTCAAAATTCATATTCAATATTATGGTGGAGCAAAAGAAAATGTATAAAATTTTGAGAAAGGAGAAAAAATGATCAAGACTCAAATATTTTTCAAGATTCACAAATGAGAAGGGAACAACAAAAATAAAGAAATTGAAAGATTTGTTCCATTTTTACCTCTTTTTTGTATTTTTTAAGCTTAAAATGTAAAATTACCAAATTACCCCTAATTATTTTCAAAATTTCAGGGGGGCCCAGTGCCCCCCTTGGCTCTAAGCTACCTTCGTCTATGTCTGTCTATGTCGTATCATGTATGTTCGTATGTGTGTTTTCTCCCCCATTTTTTTCTTTTTCTTCCTTCTTATTGGTACAATAGGTGAACTATGTGTGCATTGTCTTGTATGAAATATCTTTAGTAAAATTCACAAAGGAGTTCCTCTGCAAGATGATATTGAAATGATGTGAGATTAATAGTATTGATAGTATACAAAAACATTGTATACACTTATTTTAAGTATTTTTTTTCTTAGGGAGATGGTTAAAGTTATATCATCGAAACAATAAATAGTTACTGAAATCAGTAAATAATTAATGTCAACAATCTTCTCTCAATTGTCTTTGAAATAGACAAATACAGTCTGACAGGGACATGAACTTGTCTTAGCGTGTTGGGACGTCATGTTTTTATTTTTACACGAGTAAAACTTTTACACTTGACTAAGTTAGTTTCACATTTTTCTTATTTGTTTTGAAATGTATATTTAGGGTATCAATGAGCAATTTTTGGAATATGAAGTATATCATTATTGAAGGATTATTGAAGTTGAAATGACAGTTGTATATACCATTATATAGGAAGAAGATCAAAGATAATTAAGTAAATTTCACTTTGATACTGAATGCGAATTGTCACGCACCAATTTACTACAACCTGAATAATTAGAATAACATCCAGTGGAATACTAGTCCAGATATTCACAAGCTTAAGCTCGTCAAGAGCTATTATCCAACTGAAACCGTGAATTTGTATGGAAGTGTGCAAATCCATAACATATTATTAAAATAGAGTTGCAAGTCACCTAACTATTACAAATAAAATAGTTACTATTACAAAATCACGATTACCTTTTATTTTGTTTCCTTTAATCTAGTAATTCCCTTTTATTTTGTTCTATTTTAAATCTTTTCCTATTTTCTATATATTGTACGTACCAGTTAGGGAATTTTTAATTGAAGGTATAAAGAAAATAATAAAAAGGTAAAAGTGAGATTTTCTCTTGTTTCCCCTACATCTCAGTATTCATAAGAATATTTGGGTACCTGTAATATGATATTCGTGAATGAATCAGCATACTATTGAAGATGTTTCTCTTTTTTGGATGGTACTTCTCATCAGATGCTTCTACTAAATCATTTGGTATTAGAGGCAAGTTCATTATTGAGAACAATGTTGTCAAGAAGATGCCCAACCAATGAAGTGTTAAAGTAGGGTGCCCGGCACTCCAATTAAATTGGAGTTTATTCTACTTGTAAAGACAATTTATTGAGAATCATATTCATAAAGACATTTATTTATCATTTGTTTTGTATTTAATACTATTAATTGTAAGTTTGATAAAGTCTTTGGATCATATTAAGCTATATATAGGACATGGTCGCGCATTTGAAGGCGATCATGAAATATGTCTCTAAGGCTTTGGTCTTAAATTAGTTCCAAGTCAATGAGCTTTTCAAGATAGGAAATTGAATAGCCCAACAAGACTTGTGCATATGATGCATGCTCGTATGACGAGGATGTTGCATTCCATTAACATTAGCATTGTGACACAAATGCATATATGCAGGTGCTTCTTAGAGAACAAGTACACTGAACATGACCCAATGGAAATTCCTAACTGGAATATTTATTGTCGAATTAAGAATTTTCACATTGTGACAGTACATGATTAGTCCTAGACGTGAAGCACGATAATAGCCTTGTAATATTTTGATTTATCTTCTATTTGCTTGACAATCATAAAAAGGATATTTTGGATGTTGCATTGGTGTACATAGAGGTTAACCATTAACCAACATAGAATTCGATACTTTTTTTTATTAACAAGCGAATCTCCTGTATTTTCATAGTTCGTGATATAAAGACCTTGACCAAGACATGCTGAATAATGATTCATAAAGAATCACTAGAACTTGAAATGGAACCACATTTATTAAATCAAGTAGGTTTCAACTTATAATCCATGCCCAAGATTTAATCGATAGATTAGATGTCGAAAGGACCGTACATGTATGTAACACAATTGAAATAGGTTTACTCGATATTTCACCTATTGCTAGCCGATCATGCTACTTGCTAGATATTCCCATGATTTGTAGGTTTTTGGAGTTAAAGAGTTAATTAATTTCAAAACATATTAATTAATGGATTAATTAATTGAATAATTTGTAAGCTTACTGCTAGCATTTCATTAGACCTAATTAGATTAGGAAGTCTCTAGAGTGAAAAATAATTTAACTGATAAGATCAACTAATTTATGAAAGACTATATTTAAATAGTAAAATTTAGTCAAATAACTAATTGGATTATTTATTTGGGCTAGATGGAATTAATTTGATCAAATTAAATATGGACTAGATCAATTAATTGAATTAATTGATGGACGTTTTTAATTAAATGTCCAACTCAATATTTAATTAAACTCATATGAGGATAGACCCATCCGGCTAATTTGAAAGAAAAAAAAAAATGGAGGGATTTTCTTGTGAATATCCAGGATACCATATCATAAGTATCAATTGAGATTATCATATAATATTCTCCTCCGATTTTATGTTTTGAACCTGGACACTTTTATGAATATTGGATGAATCATATAAGTATCTTTAACAATCAATGAGAAGAATAATTAATATACAATAACAAATAAAAAAATTAGACGCGTCTTCTCTTGAAGAAAAACGTCTACCTCCTTTACTCTCTCCATGTTTTTCTTCTTCTTTCTTCTTCGTAGGAAAAATCAAGAACCCTTCTTGGTTTAACCACACAACAATAATTCTTAATTTCACCGGTTGAATTAAGGATTGTTGTTCACTACAAATTTAAGATTGAACATCGAAACGGGTTATAAATTACTAGCAAAATATATAATATGGGTGCTACCACCCATTGTGTGGACTGGCTTTAGGGGAGGTACGCTTGGACCTCTGCGAGATCGTGATTTGAAGATTTACCCTGCTGTGTGAATTCCTTCTACACCTTCTTCAAAAGGAAGTTATTAAGGTAAAAATTATTAAACCCTACTTTTTATCGCTTGCATAAAAGCGCGATCGTTAAATCTCTATGAGAATCCAAGGCTTTTATTTTTGTATAATTGTATGCATGTTTTAATTTTTTAATTTTCGTTGCATTAAGCCCCATGGTATAGCTTAACCCAACAAAGTGGTATCGTGAGCTACGATTTCGCGATTATGAAAGTTTGAGTGTGTTTTAAGCATGTTTTAATTGGTTAGAATGTGTTTAAAACATAAATTTTGCGTGTGATGAATGTTTTCATGCAATTTATTTGTTGGGATAATTTGAAAAAAAAAGAATCTTGTATGTGATATGAGGGGCGAAAAATAGTTTTAAATCCTATTGTGAATGGAATTGACTTTTGTTAAAAGGGGCTCAGACGATTTTGATATTTTTATAACGTCGTGTTTCGTTCATGTTTATTAGATGGAATAAATATGTTATGAAAGTTCCATGTTAACAACAGTCAATTCTTTTAGTTTTTTGGGAAAATTTAATTGTATAGATTTTGATGATGCATGTAAAAATTAGATTAGAAAGTTGGCACCTTATTTTCTGCTTTAATTCAACTATATAATATATAGATTCTATAAGTTGAATATCGAAGCAGCCAAGTTGAAGATCGCAGAAGTTGACTGAAGGACGCAGTGAAGAATCAAGGCGAGTTGCAGGCGAGTGTCGAAAAAGATATTCAACCAAGTTCCAAAAAGTTGTGTTTGTTAGCAGACTAACAGCTGATTCATTCCCAGATGCATGGAGAAGACTTAACAAAGGGGTAAAGCAACAAAATGACTCGAAGAAAGCTGAAAAAGTCCGTTGGGATGAAAAGTCAAGAAATTACCCAAAGTGGAAAGGAGACAAACTGCAACCTTAAAGCTATCTTGCTGAAAGAGTGCAAGAGGCTGGGAACCAATCAGAAGTTCGTAAAACACCTGCAAAGTTTCGTGCAACTGCGCAGGGCATTACATTAAGGTTGTGTCAATATCATTTGCTACACAACAAGACAAGCCAACGATCAAGAATTGAAGTTTGAAAAATGTCTATCTCTTCAACAGACACTTTTTCAAACTGTCACTATAAAAGGCTGAGGAACATTTGTGAGAGAGTACGAGACATACATTCAAGCAATCTGAGCAAAGCAAGCAAAAATACTCTCAAGCAATACATTCTAAATCCTCAAACCCAACATTCGAGGTAACTATATCCAACACACTCAGTGAAGGAAGAAAAGCTTCGATCAGTTGAAGAGAAAGTTTGTTAAAGAACAAAGGGGTCTGCACATCCAAGAAGTGAAGGAAGTCCAGTGAGGTTTAAGTTAGAACCAACTTTGAATCCGTTGGAGGTCTTCGTGATCAATTCCAAGGGTTTGAAGGAGCTGAAGTAGTGAGACAACTATCTTGCGAATAAGCTGAGTCCTAGGAGTAGAGCCAGCTATGTGATCAAGGCCTACATGGACTGTTGTATCCATCTTGTAACAACTGTTGCATTAGTGGATTACCTCTAGGAGTTGGAGAAGAGTGGAGTAGATGAATTACTCCATCCTCGAACCACTATAAATTGCCTTGTGTATTTTTATTTTCAACACTTTATTTACTGCGCATTTTATTCTATTGATTGATATATTTGCCAAATTCAATGATACCTATTTAACAAAAAGGGTGTAAGATGTCCACTATTAAAAACCAAGTAAGCTGAATTTTTTAAGAGCTCACTTCACTCAGCTGAGTTACTCTATCAACAGCTCAGACGAGTTTGTTGAGTGGTTAACTCTTCTATTGAGGTTGAACTAAGCTGTTTCATAAGGACTAATCTGCTACTTGTGTAAAAACTCTTATTTAAAGATAAAAAAATCAAAAATTGGTTAAAGTCTATTCAACCCTCCCCCCATTCTAGACTTAACACCAACACCCATTGGGACCTACAAGTGGTATCAGAGCAGTTGACTCAAAGAACCTTCTGCACTGGTTACTGAACTAGATCTCAATCTTTTTCAAAGATTCAACACTTGACTGTTTTAAACTTTCTTTCAAAAGGTTATTATCATGGAAGAAAATCTATCTCGCATTCCCATGTTCACTGTTGAAGAGTTTGATGATTGAAAAATTCGTATGCAGGCACATCTCTCAGCATTGCACGATGAAATGTGGTTCGTCATAAAAGATGGACCAATACAAATCACAAAAGTTATTCTCAGACCTAAAAGCCTATAAATTTGAGCTCAGAAGAAAAAACCAAGAAGAGATAGCTATACCCAAGACAACTGCTATATTGGCTGGAGAATCAAAGAAAGCTGAATCCAAGGACATCATTGATCAAGAGGAAATAGCCCCAATGGTGAAAAGATTCAACAAGTTCTTCAACACGAACTACATAAGGAACAAGGGTGAAACCTCAAGAAGACATTGAGCCCCTTCCAAAAGCAAGGAACAAAGAACCTAAAGAGAGTTGACAACCAGAGAGCTGAATATCAGAAAACTGAGAACCTGTGCTAGAACTGCAGACAATCAGGACATTTTGCAGTTGACTGTTCCTATCCACAATCAACAAATACAAAAATGAGGAAAGAAAAGTCTTCAGGGAAAGAAGACATGAAAGAAAGAAATCTATGGTGGCTGTTGAACCTGACACAACTAAGTGCAAGGAGACAGCTGAGTCAGACAACAATGAAGTAGACTACTCCTCTAACACAGAAGAAGAGGCATTGATATGTCTCATGGTTAAGGAACAGGAAGATGAGGTAAAATTCTAACACATCTGGCTCACATTCTGATGATAGTGATAGTGAAACACACACTTCATCACCCACACATTTTTATGATTCATTAGGCAAAATGATGAAAGACTTTGAGCACATAAAATCCTCTCACACACTTTAAAATGAGAAAAACAACCAGCTCAAATGCCAAAACTCACAGATGACTGAAGAGCTGAGTACTCTTAGTCACTTAGCTGATGAGAATAAAGAGCTGAAGACTGAGATAGCTAAGGTCAAAGCAGACTTAGCTGAAAGAGAAAAGAGGGAAAATGAATTCAAAAATGTGATTGCATCACTCAGTAATTCATCCAAAACATTGGATGAATTAATGATGATACAGAAAGAAACTGGAGATAAGGCAAGCTTATGATTTAATTCATTTGTCATTGCTCAAACTCCCAGAGTGACTTTGAAAAAGGGATCCGTAAGCAATGGGGAAATCCAAAAGCCAAAAGCACCATATGTTTCACCCACTTACAATCAAAAACACGCACATGTTGGCCTAGGTTACAAAGATAAAGGTAAAAAGCCAGCTGAGTTTGTTGAAAGGACTGTTGAAACTAAATTCAGAAGAGTCCATCATCAGACTCCAAAACGACAGAAAATATTCTGTAAAGTCAATGCGAGAACTATCAAAAGTCCTGAGGTTTGACAAAGAAAACCATATGAAGGAAATGGTAGAAACTATCATACTCGGATCGATTGGAACAATTAAATGAAACATCAGCCAAGTCCTATGAGATACAAGCCCAAGTGGAAAAGACCTCAAACTCAACATAGGTCATTCCCAAGGCAAAGGAATCAATATTAGCACACGTATGCACCCAAGCACAGTGCCCAATATGCACAAAAGTTTCCATATTATCTAAAGAAACCAAATGCACCATCACACTCACATGCATACAGATAAAAGAGACAGTTGTATGTTCCTAAAGCTCCTAAGCAATTTGCTAAGATTCAGTATGATTATGGAACTGATAGGTGGTAACCTCTTAAATTAGATCCTTTGGAAATAGGTTGGTTGGATTACCTTATAGTGCTAACCCCTAGGACCCAGACAGGTTTGGGTACCTAAAACTTGATTTCCTTGATTGCAGGTTCAGGGAAAAGCAGAGTACCAAGGAATCTGGTATATGTATAGTGGCTGTTCCAGATACATGACTAGGAATAAAAAGAATTTATCAAACTTCAAGGAGTCAAGAGGAGCAAAAGTTATATTTGGAGGGAATGAAGCTCCAGGGGAAATAAGAATAAGATCGGATCCATAAAGAAAAATGGGTTGAAATTCACGGATGTAGCCTATGTTGAAGGGATGAATTTCAATCACGAGTATCACCAAACTCTGTGATAAAGGCTACAATGTAGGATTCAACATGGGTGTCTGCCAAATTAAGGATGCTGAATCAAATGAAAAATATGTACGTAGTGCATTAGTCTATGGCACAACCGAGTCAAGTTGGGTATCTACCAAGTACATGCCTATTAGCAAAAAGCACGGCGGTAGAAAGTCAAGTTGGTTGTGGCACAAAAAGATGAGTTACCGAATTTCAAGACAATCAACAAACTTGCAAAGAGTCATGTTGTGGAAGGATTGCGGACTCGGTGTATAAGAAGGAGAGCATACGTGATGTATGCTTAGGAAGGGAAAAATATCAAGTCTTCATTCAAGGATAAGCCAAGTCCTTCTTCAACAAGGATCTTACATTTATTGCATATGGATTTGTTTGGTCATGTTGAACCATCTAGTATCGGTGTAAAGAAATACACCTTAGTGGTGGTGGATGATTATTTAAGATACATATAGACAATATTTATGTGTAAACATAAGAAAACTTTGCAGAAGCTTCCACAACTTATGAAGAGAGTTCAAAATGAGAAGAGTCAAACCATTATTAAAATAAAGTTTGACAGGGGAACTGAGTTTGTCAATGGGATTCTAACTTAGTATTGCATAGAGAATGGTATTGGTCATGAGTTATCAGCTGCAAGAACTCCACAATAGAATGGAGTAGCTGAAAGAAGGAACAGAACCCTCAAGGAAGCTGCAAGGACCATGTTAGCTGAAGCTGGATTGTCTAAGAGATTTTGGCCTGAAGCCATTAACACTGCTTGTTACACTCATAATAGGTGTATGATAAATAGGCAGTTGTCCAAAACACCCTATGAAATATGGACAGGAAGAAAGCCTAATGTTGGATATTTTCATATCTTTGGAAGCAAATTTTTCATTCATAATAATGTCAAGGATAACTTGAAAGCTTTTGATGCTAAAGCTGATGAAAAGGTATCTTCTTAGGATACTCAGCTGAAAGTAAGTCTTTCAGAGTGCTGAACAAGAGGACTATGGTCATGAAGAGTCTATCCAAAAAACTTGTTCGCAAAAAATATTTGGAGCTTACAACGGCAAGTGTACAGTGTAGTTTATAGAATAATGGCAAGCAAGGTCATATTCCTCAGGGATTGACTACGAAACACTTAGGCTATAATAACATCGCATTCTAATTTTATTGAAGCAGCCAAATCTCAAGTTTTTAGAAACATCAAAAATAAAAGAAAAATAAATAAATTTTAGAACCCCACAAGCATTTTCAACAACCACGGAAGCAACCTTAGGCACATAATCTCAACATGTTTCTTCAATATTAAATCCAATTAAAGTTTCAAAAACCAATTCATGCGTTTCTATGGGTTTAATTCCTAAAATAGTTTATTCCCCTCCCGGGTGGTGCATAAACAGTAGATTAATAATTGAGGTCTCCCGATCTATCACAACTATTATTAACTCCCAAAAGATCATTGAATTGAAATACTCCCCACAAACAGAAGTAGTCTCCCGATACATTACCCTGTTTATGTCTGAATTTGATTTTCGTTTTGCTAGAACTCACCTCTCGGATTATGGACTAACAAGTATGGCATGCAAATTATTGGCCAAATAATCGACAATTAAGAGTAAGCTCTCGAATTCATAAAATAGAACACATGAATCAATTAAGAAAATAATTAATCAAGATTTAACATGAATCCACAATTTTGATTATGCACTAAGATCCAAAAGATTAGCCAAACAATGATAACAAATTCATAGACAAACTTGAAATCAATATTGTGACAAACACAGAGAAGAGATCTAAACTAAGAAAGAAACCCCTTCTTGTCAGGATGGTTCTTCCTTCCACGCCTTCGAAGCTCTTGTGCTTTTGTAGATGGGAAAGGCCTTGTAGTGCTCTTCGTAACGTAGCCCTCCTTTCTCAGAAAACCTTTGATCTTGTGTTCCTGTGTAATTTGGTGTGTTGTATGGTGTATGAATGTTGTTATTTTCATGCAGCCCTTGGATCCCTTATATAGGTGCTTGCAGAGATCAGTTGTAGAGTTTGAATGGGAAAATGACACGAAAAATCTGCCACAACTCGTCGTATGGCCCGACTGTGTAGCTTCACACAGTCACTCCACACAGTCATGTGTCTCTCGCTAGGTCTGGCCGTGCAGTTTATTTTCGTCCCCTATTTCTTCCCAACTTCACACGGCCATGTCATCTTCGCACGGGCAGGTCACACGGCTGTGTGGTGCGGCCGTGTTGGTCCCACACGATCCGGCCATGTGACTAGTTTTTGTCCATTTTTTTCGTCTTTTTGATCTTCTATTTGCACTCGTCAATCCTATCCGGGCCTTCCAACTGATATTTTCTCATTTAAGCTCCGTTTCTTGTAAAACTTTCAAGAATACGCAGTATCATGCCCTTCTAAGGAAACCAAGTAAAACACATCAAATATACATGCAAATGCATCAATTATATACCATTTTAAGCCCCTAAATGCATATATATATTTTACACGTATCAAAATCCCCCAAAGTTAAAGCATTGCTCGTCCTCGAGCAAATTACAAAAAATAATATCAAGGGATACAAATAACACACAAGAACACTATAAATATTTAATCTTACTTGACTTCATATTCAAGAAAACCATGCAATTAATTATCTAGAAGTCATCATTCATAAGTTTTACAAAATTAATACTCTCTAGGGTACTTGACATCGCGACTCACAAGTAGTAGTAGTGTATCATTTATCTCTCAAAGTGTATGGTAAGTGTTTACGCTCAAAATCAATTCAATGAATGTAGAACTACCATAGGCTTGCAAATCGTCTAACATCTCTACCATTTTTGTATGTACAACTTAAAAATCAAAAAGGACTTTCATTTGGTTGTAATGTAGGCTCTTTGGTAGGGGTAGGGAAAATTTGGATTAAGTGACTTGACTTGAGAAAATAGAATTTAAGCACACAGACTTGCAACTCACCAACCCAATTTCATATAAAAATTCATTATTTCAAGATATTTTCTTTTTCACTCAACTCCACCCTTTTTCTCCCTTTTTTTTTTAATTCGTAGGCCTTTTTGCCTTCTTTTCCTTTTCTCTTTAGCCTCAAGCTCTCAATTTTTCACAATTTTCAGAATTTTTCTTTTCTCTCTTCTCCTTGTGCTCGATTTTTCTTTCTTTTTTTTAGAGATTTTTTTCTTTCTTTATAGAGGTTCATTCTTCTTTTATTCACCTAAATACTGCTCATCCCTCTTTCTTTTGCCAACTCTCTCTCTTTTTTAAGAATTTTTACCACATCTCCCACAACCTTGTTTACTTTCTATAAGCTCAAGAAATTTCAGGGATAAAATCATTTTTCAATTTTAAAGACCAAAGTGGCTAACAATAACAAGTTTTTGGCTCAAAATTGCCTAACTAGGGAATCATGAGTTCATAGGTAATCTTTTTACGCTAAGTAGGCTAAAACAAAGATGGTCTTAAATTATTTTCGAAAATTGCACGCACACATGGCTTCAATGAAGATACCAGAGCAAGTTCTAGAGTTCTATCAATCATGAATGACACACTCAAGAAAAAAAAAGACTGCATAAGATAAAAGCAGTTTAAGGCACAAAAGCTCACAGACTTATTTTTCGCAACATGCTCAAATACCTTCTTAATCATTGCCAAACAAATAAAAGATATCTCCCCAACTGTTCATCACATTATTCACAAAAATATGTCATCTCATAAAATTAAATGCTTAAGTAAAAATCATACGGAAGCTGTGCTCTTTCGAAAATCTTGATTAAAAACACACAGAGAAGCAATTAAACATGCTAAAGCCATAAACGTGCTAAAATAAAAAAATAAAAAAATAAAAAAATAAAAAAATTGAAAATCTTAATGCAGATTTTTATGCTCTACATGCAATCCTAAATGCAATGCAAAAATGCAACAGTACTAAATTACGCATTCTTGATAACCCCCCAACTTAAAATATGCTTTGTCCCGAACATATGAGGAAATTATCAAAAGAGAAGAGGAATGTGTAATAAGTACTTACATGGATCTAGTATCGGGTTGCCTCCCAACAAGCGCTAAGTTTTATATCTTCAGTCGGACTCATGATTGTCTTATGTGTCGATTAAGTCAATGGTCGAAATTTCGTGATACGTTTCTTGTTCATAATAATGTTTGATTCTTTGCCCATTCACTATGAAAGCTCGACCATCCTTCGCTAGTAGTTTAATGGCTCCTCCCAGTGATAGTACCTTTTTGATGACAAACGGACCCGACCATCTTTATTTAAGCTTACCCGAAAATAATCATTATCTCGAATTATATAGAAGTACCACTTCCCTGGGTAAAAACTCTCTTCTTAAAATTCTTTTATCATGCCATCTTTTTGTGTGATCTTTGTAAATTTGGCATTCTCATATGCATCTTGGCGAAATTCTTCTAATTCGCTTATTTGCAATTTTCTTTTCTCACTTACTGCCGTCTTATCGAAGTTAAGCTTCTTCACTGCCCAAACTGCCTTATGTTCTAATTCTACCAGAAGGTGACATGACTTCCCAAAAACTAATCAATACGGAGACATATCCAGAGGTGTTTTGTATGTCGTACGATAAGTCCATAAAGCATCATCAAGCTTTAAAGCCCAATCCGTTTTTTCCAGAGGTGTTTTGTATGTCGTACGATAAGTCCATAAAGCATCATCAAGCTTTAAAGCCCAATCTTTTCAATTTATGCTAACCGTTTTTTCCAAGATCTGCTTAATTTTCCTATTTGAAACTTCGGATTGCCCATTTGATTGCGGATGATAAGCGGCCGCTACCCTATGTTCTACTCCATATTTCTCCATCATGTTGTTAAACATTTTATTACAAAAGTGAGATCCTCCATCATTAATAAGGGCTCATGGAGTGCCAAACCTTGTGAAGATGTTCTTTTGCAGAAATTTCAACACAACCCTGACATCATTTGTTTAAGTAGGGATTGTTTCCACCCATTTGGATACATAGTCTAATGCAAGGAGAATATACATGTACCCATTTGAGACTGGAAAATGTCCCATGAAATCTATACCCCAACCATCAAACAATTCCACCTCCATGATATTAGTTAATGGCATCTCATGTCTTTTTGAAATATTTCCCATACGTTGACACCTATCACACTGCAAAACAAACTTATAGCAATCTTTGAAAATAGAAGGCCAAAAGAAACGAGATCGTAATACCTTAGCCAGCAGGATGCATGTTGGTCCAAAGTGGCCCCCACATGGTGATGAATGACATTGCTCCGAATGCTTGCCCATTCTTCACATCTCCTAATAAATCGACTCGCACATCTTTTAAATAATAGAGGTTCGTCTCACAAAAAATATCTCACATCATGAAGAAATTTCTTCTTAGCATGATATGTGATATCGGTGGTAAAACCACGCTTACTAAATAATTCACAATATCAACAGTACCAGGGGGATGGTTGTTTCCACCATCGGAATTAACTCGTCCATGAATGTTTCTTTGATTGTTGTGCCTTTTGTGTTCTCATTAGCCGTTTGCTCAAGTCGTGAGAGATGATCAGCCACCACGTTATCACATCCTCTCCGATCCCGAATTTCGATATCAAACTCTTCTAACAAAAGTATCCATTGAATGAGCCTTGACTTGGCGTCTTTATTTGCGAATAGGTATTTGACCGCAGCGTGGTCCGTATGGACTATTGTCTTTGTCCCAATCAAGTATGCCCGAAATTTGTCAAATGTAAACACCACTGTCAGCAATTCTTTCTCAGTTGTGGTGTAATTTTGTTGTGCCGGATCCAATGTTCGACTTGCATAGTAAATAACATGAAACAACTTTTCAAATTTTTGTCCCAGTGTGGCCCCTACTGTATAGTCGCTTGCATCGCACATTATCTCGAATGGTTGACTCCAATCTGGTGTGATCAAAATTGGTGCAGTCACCAGAGCCTTTTTAGTGTTTCAAAAGCCTGCAGACAATCAGGAGTGAAAGCAAAATGTACCTCTTTTTCAAGTAAGTGGGACAGGGGTTTAATTATTTTTGAAAAATCCCAAATAAAGTGTCTATAAAAACCCGCATGTCCCAAAAAGCTCCTTACTGTTTTCTCATTCTTTGGAGGTGGAAGCTTCTCAATTGCTACCACCTTTGCTCAGTCAACTTCTAAACCTGCAGAAGAGACACGATGGCCAAGTACAATGCCATCTTTTACCATAAAATGGCATTTTTCCTAATTTAGTACTAAGTTCGTCTCCTCGCACCTCCGCAAAACAAGAGTTAGTTTATGCAAGCAATGATCAAATGAACTGCCAAAAACTGAGAAGTCATCCATGAAGACTTCCATTATATTTTCAATCATTCCATGAAATATCACCATTATACATCTTTGAAATGCTGCAGGTGCATTACATAGCCGAAATAGTAATCTACGAAATGCAAAAACACCATAAGGACATGTAATGCTGTCTTTTCTTAGTCCTCCAGAGCAATCACAATCTGATTATATCCTGAATACCCATCCAGGAAGAAATAGTATTCGTAACCTGCAAGGCGATCTAACATTTGATCCATAAAAGGGAGGGGAAAGTGATCTTTGCAAGTTGCTGCATTTAACTTTCGATAATCAATGCAAATACGCCAACCTGTAACAACTCTAGAAGCTAAGATTTCATAAGTTTCACTTTTTACTATCGTCATCCCTCCCTTTTTTGATACAACTTGTACTGGTTTTACCTAATTGCTGTCAGATATAGCAAATATTCTATTATCTAACCATTTAAGCACTTCTTTCTTAACGACCTCTTGCATAATTGGGTTAAGTCTCCATTGGTGTTGCACATAAGGTTTACAATCATCTTCCATTCTTATCTTATGCATGCAAATCGAAGGACTTATACCTTTTAAATCAGAAATAGACCATCAATAGCAGTTTAATGTTCCCTTAAAACTTGCAGTAGTTTTTCCAATTGGTTTTCACTAAGGGAGGAAGAAACTATTATCGGATAGGTTTCGTAGTCGCCCAAAAATGCATATCTAAGATGATCCGAAAGAGGTTTAAGTTTTGGGGGTGCCGGGAAATCATCCTTCGAATTTTCAGCTGAAAAAACTTATCGCACGGTCAGGTTGTGTGACATCATATGGTCGTGTGGATTTTTGCCTGTGAAGGTTGATCGCACGGCCATGCCATGTGAGGTTACATGGTCATGTGGGGAGTCGTTCCATTATCACACGGTTTTGTCGTGTGAAGTCACACGGCCGTGTGACTGAAGTCTCTCTTGAGCCATGCGGCCGTGTATTTCCACACGGTTGTGCGTGTCTGGAGTAGGGTGTCACGCGACCTGGCCGTGTAGCTCCACATGCCCTTGTGGGATGTCCAACGCGCCTTTTTCTGGTATTTTCTTCTCCATTGACTCTAAAGCAAGCACAAAATCAATAACCTCATTGTTAGTTATATCAAAACACATACCTTGGGATTCTAGTGAGTGGCATATACACCATTCCAACGCGTCTTTCATCACAACTTGTTCAAACTTGGCTTCCATGCATGGGGTTAATACATCAATCATGTTCCAATGTTCGACATTTTCATGAAATTGCATAGCTTTATAAATCAAAAATAATATGTGTTCATCAATTACTCGCAATGTTAGTTCACTTTTTTGCACATCGATTAATGCTCTACCTGTGGCCAAGAATGGTCTTCCGAGAATGAGTGGAACCTCACAGTCCTCTTCCATCTCCAACACAATAAAGTCTGCTGGAAAAATGAATTTGTCTACCTTCATGAAGACGTCTTCAATCATCCTTTCTGGATAAGTTACCGAATGATCTGCTAATTATAGGATGATTGTTGTATGCTTTACTTCTCCTAATCTCAGTTTTCAAAATATTGATAACGGCTTCAAATGAATGCTAGCACCTAAGTTGCATAGTGTTTTATTAAAGCTTGTACCCCCTATTAAACAAGAAATCGTAAAACTCCCAAGATCTTTGAGCTTTTGGGGAAACTTCCTTTGAATAATTGCACTGCACTCCTCTGTCTGTTTTACCATTTCATACTCCGAGATCTTTCTTTTCTTTACCATGATATCTTTAAGAAATTTAGCATAATTTGGCATTTGTTCTAAAGCATCCGCAAAAGGTATATTGATTTGAATTTTCTTGAAAATTTCTAGAAATTTAATAAATTGATCATTCAATTTCTTTTTCTGAAACCTTTGCGGAAAAGGAATAGGTACCTCAGTTCTTGCAATTGTTGGAACATAGTTTACCTTTTGTTCTCCACTATTGGTGTTGCAGCTTCCACTGTTGTATCCTGCTCCTCGATTATTTTCTCTTCTACTTCTTGTTCAATTGGCATCTTTGGACCTTTATAACCTATTCCACTCCTCGGGCACGAATGGATCAGAATCATTCTCCAGAATTTGCCTTTTTGGTCTTTGCCGCTTATTGATGTAGCAATTTGCCCCACCTGTTTTTCCAAAGATTTCAATCTATCATTCATGTTAGTATTTAATTGAGTTATCCGATCCTCGATTCTGTCTAGCTTGGCTTAATCCTGGTTTAGTCGAGCTCGAGTTTCCCTGATGAATGAAGCTAACAACTCTTCTAGAGATGGTTTCTGTTCCTCTGACACTGTTTGATTGCTCCTACCTGAATCTGGAAGTGGTTGCAAGTGTCGCAGCCCCTGATTATAGTATGATTGTGATGAGTGTTTCTGTAGTTTTTGTAGCCTTGTTGTCCCACAAAGTTTGCTTCTTACACAACAACTGTTGCCTCTCTTGAAGTTGTTTACTGCATTGCATCCAGTTCATACTTAGCATGGATATTTGTTCTGTGAGTATGGTTATCTTATCGTCATCCTGAATTTCCGCGACAAGTCTATCCTCGAATCTCTCGGATGGCCGTTGGTAACTATTATTTGCCATATCTTCTAACAGTTCTAGTGCCTCTTCTGGATATTTCCCTAGCAGTGCACCCCCAAATGATGTATCTATAATCGTTCTCGTGTTGCCACTCAAACCATTATAAAACTACTGAACTTATTCGTAGCCGGGATATCCATGTTGAGGACGCTTCCTTAGAAATTCTTGAAATATATCCCATGCCTCATACAGTGGCTCTGAAAATAACTGCCTAGACTGGGCGATTTCAGATTTCCATTGCAGCGTCTTACTAGGGGAAATATTTGGCTAAAAACCATTGACTTAGTTCAACCCAATCTACTGCTGGTGGTGTTAGAGAGCATAACCATCTTTTAGCCTTATCGCACAGAGAGAATGCGAAAAGGCGGCATCAAATGATATCCTCAGAAACACCATTCATCTTAAGAGTGTCGTAGATTTCTAATAATTGCATCATATGCGCGTTTGGATCCTCAACGGCTCTGCCCCCAAAATAATTCTGTGAAACCATCTGGATCAATGCAGGTTTCAGTTCAAAGTTATTTGCATTAATTGGCAGACGGGCCACACCCCCATAACTTCGACTAACCTCCGGCTGGAAGTAATCCCTAACTGCCCTTCTCGCAGGCTTTTCCACTATTCGGTCCTATGCGTCTGCCCCAGGTGGGCGTTACTCATTGATTCTGTTGTTTATGGCATTCTGATTAGTCCCATCCGGCATTGCGTTAGATCTTTTCCATAGTTGTTTTGTTGTTTTCTCAATTTTCAAATCAATGTGTATTGGTTGGGTAGATCTGGAACGCGTGATCATACATTATCTGCACTTAACAAAAATTATGTTAGAATTGAAAAAAATAAAAATAAAAAAATCGAAAAAAGAAGAATAATAAAAATTATTTACAAAATGCTTCAATTAAGATTGAACTACTATATCTAAGTAGAATCTTTCAATCCCCGGCAACGGTGCCAAAAACTTATTTGCCAAAAATATTTGGATCTTACAACTGCAAGTGTACAGTGTAGTTTATAGAATAATGGCAAGCAAGGTCATATTCCTCATGGATTGACTACGAAACACTTAGGCTATAATAACATCGCATTCCAATTTTATTGAAGCGACCGAATCTCAAGTTTTTAGAAAAATTGAAAATAAAAGAAAAATAAACAATTTTTCTAACCCAACAAGTATTTTCAACAACTACAGGAGCAACCTTAGGCACATAATATCAACATGTTTCTTCAATATTAAATCCAATTAAAGTTTCAAAATCAATTCATGCAATTCTATGGGTTCAATTCCTAAGTTAGTTTATTCCCCCTCCCAGGTGGCACATAAACAGTAGAATAATAGTAATTGATGTAGGTCCCAATGGGTGTGGTGTAAAGTTTAGAAAGGGTGGGGGTTGAAAAAACCTTACCAAATTTTCGATTTTAGTCTTTTTAAGATTTTTCGACAGAGTTAACTCAAATCAGCTGTGTCCTTGGGGGACAACTAGGTTGGCTATATTCAGCTAAGTTACCCACTCAACAGACTTGATAGAGTTGTTGATAATATAACTCGGCTGCTTAAGCTAACACTTAACTTTAGTTGATTTGATTTTTAACAGCGGAAGACTTAACACCCTTTGGATTGATTAAAGCTTGTTTTTAACACTTGTTGTTTGTCAGTAGGATAGCAGATTTGACTAACAACAGATATAAAAGTAAATGCAAGAATGCAAGTGCTGAAAGTAAATTGACAAATGTAATTTTTATAGTGGTTCGAGGATGGGGTAATTCTTCTAATCCACTCTTCTCCAACTCCTAGAGGAATGCACTAAGTAACAGATCAAGTTACAAAGCAGTGAACCGTCTAGAGACAACCTTGATCACACAGCTGGCTTCACCTGTGACTCAGCTTCTTCACGAGGCAGCTGCATTGCTACTTCAGCTCACTTTAATTTCAAGTCCTTGGATTTGTTCACACAACCCTCCAACAAACTTGAATCTTTTGGTTCGACCTTGAACCTTTCTACAACTCCTTCAACTTGGAGAGTAGACCCCTTTTTGTTCTTCAAATATTTCCTCTTCAACTGGTTGAAGTTGTCTCTCCTTCACAGCGTGTGTTGGATCGAGTTTCTTCAAGTTTTAGGCTTGAGGAATATCTTGATAAGCTTTGAGAAATCTGCGAGGTTAATTGCTTGCTCAATGAATGCTTGTTCGTCTTTAGGTTTAGGTATGCAAGGTAACCTCTTCTCAATTGCTTCCTCGGCCTTTTATAGTGCTCATTTGAAATTTGCCCATTGAAGAGATAGGTCAATTTCAAATGACACTTCTTGTTCGTTGGTTTGTTTTTCGTCCGCAAAGACTTGTGATGTTGACCCTTCCTCGTATTAAATGGCTTCGCATCTTTACAGGTTCTGACACAAGTTGCAGTGTTTTCCATTGACTTATTCCTTTTGCATGTTTCTGGGCCAAACACTTTAAGACCTGGCAGCTTTGACATATTACTATATCGAGTAATATTCTTGACTTCCTTCCAACGGATCAATGTAGTTGTCTCAACTTGACTACTCCCTTTACCCCTTGTGACTTGAGTCTTCTCCAATCATAAGATTGACTCAATTATCACTTCAACTGATAGACTTTGCTCCTTTGTTGACTTGACTGACACTTCACACAACTGTTCATGTTCCTCAGCTGACCCTCCTTCATTCGAGTCCTTGTCTTTCTTCACGGCCATACTCAGCTGACACACAGCAGAGTCTTTACTTTAGCCTGCAGTTGACTTCTTGCATTATTAACTTGGCTGACTTCATTCAGCTCTTCCAATCCTATCTATTACAATACAAAATTACAAGGAAAATGGGGTGCCAACTTTCTAGTCTAAGTTTTACATGGTATCATCAAAATCTAACAAATAAATTTCTTAATAATTTCCCCCTTTTTGATGATGCCAAAACATAAAACAAACAACATAAATAAACAGCAAACACAAGCAGTGCAGTAACAATGAATGTATGCTTTTGAATAATCAATTTTATTGATCACAGCATTCTTGTCCTTTACAAAGTTGTTTACAACAAAATGTGAGCTATATACAAGTACAACTTTTTAGCGTGTATCTAAGCTAAGTTACAAGGAGAATGAAAATTACAAGGAAATTTTCAGAGCTATTACAAGGAAAACTTACAACTATGTATTTACAACAAGGTAAGATGCATGAAAGGTTTGCAACTATCTTCAACGCCTTTGCTGCTTCCTTCTTCTCTCTTCTTCATCAGTTCTCCTCATGTCATCTTTAGCTCTTCTCCTCTTCCTTTCATCTTCCTCATTCTTCTTCTTTTCATAAGCTCGCTTAGCGGCCAGTGGTCATCCCTTCACGCCTCTCCTCCCATTCACGATTCACCCTTTCATTCTCTTTCTCTTGCCTTTTCTTAGCTTCAGCAACCTTACATGCAACCTCCATGTTAGCAAGATGATCGAATTCAACCCAGTATATGAGTCCCTTCTTTTGTGGATCCACATACTTAACATCTTCTGGTCTTGGCCGTGGTTGACTACTTCTCCCACTGCCACCATGTCTACCCTTTGTTGACTCAGCTTCCCTTCCTGTGGGAGTATATTATACATGAGCTTTTGACTTTCCAGCCGAGTGACTGCTGGAACTTGGATGCTTATCAGCCATATTGTATAGCTCAATTCCTTTCTCCCGATACAAATCACAGGCTTGAGGTAGAATCATATCTTTAAAATAACCTTCAGCTTCTAGAGTCTGGAACTCCTCTAGAGATCTGGGCTCAGATCCAGCATCGAGCATAGCAAATTCTCTTGGGGTCTTTATAGCTAGGTAATCCTTTCTGGGTGGAGGACCATCATACTATTTCCCAATATCTTGGATGCCCGCTGATTGCTTCTCAGCTACCTTCTCGAATGCTGCTTCAATGGCCTTCCTTGATTCTTTCACAACCATCTCAAACTTTGTTCAGCTCAACGGATGCTCTCTTGATAACTTGCTGATATAGAAGCAGTGACATCTCCTTCTTTGTGGGGTTTCAAGATACATGAGTTTCAAAGGAAGATTTTGAACTTCCTTCCCCCTGGTGTGTCACCTTTCTTCACATCCTTATCACTTCTCTTCTCCTCCTTGAGTCCCTTTAAAGCCTCATCTTCAACTTTTTGGCATTCTCACCAAATGGAAGGGTTAGGCTAGGAACAATCCGCTCGGAAGGAAAACCGTCGGCCGATAGTCGACTCGCTTGATGTCAAGCTAGAGTGGGTGTTCGAATTTCGACCGAGTAGCCTTCGACTCGGCTACCACCAACTTTATCTCCGCCATTAGAAGACTAAACTTTTGATTCATGTTGTCCTCAGGCGTGTAATTTTGCTCGATGGAGCAGCGGCTTAAGCAACTCCATGTCCGACTTGTACGAGGTTTCCATTCGACCATGTATTCCTTCATTCTCTGCGAAACTTGGACGATTCGCACTCCATACCAACATTTTTGCAAATAAAGCCTTGAAGTAGCGGACTGCTCCGAGCGCATGGCGATCATTGTGCAACCCATTCCTTATCGTAGGGACAACTTCTCTCAAATTTGCACCGAGGGTTGCATCGCGATTGTCCAATCAAAGATCCAGGGATGCGTGGTGGCATTCCATCTTCTCAATCTCATCACAGATTTTCTTGAAGGCATTACAGAACTTGGATGTCGAAGTGGACTCTGCTTCCGGCCACACTGCATCGAAATCGAAACCTATTGGCACAATCGTATCTGTTGAAATGATGGGTTCTTCTTGCATGGTGTATTTTGCTTGATCTCCGGCAGACTCAGCTTCCATGTCAGGCAGTTCAACATTATATGGAAAGATGTCTTCAAAGACATCATCTCTAACAAAAGGAATCCCCGAGGGTCCACGTTGGGGGCCTTTCCTTATGCACTTTACATTTCATCGCTCTCTATGCCTCGGCCGATTCATTGGCGTCGTCAGAGCGGATATCAATTTTGGAGCAGCTGCGAGGAAGCTGTTGGTGTGGTGATGCTGCGGACTATGGTAGCTCGCGCAGTGTTTTCTGTTTACTGTGATTGTATTGATCTGCTTTCAATTTGGAGTAGTTGTATTAACTCAAATTTAATTAGAAAGGGGGTGAATAAACCTTACCAAAATTTCAATTTTAGTCTTTCTAAGATTTTTCAACAGAGTTGACTCAAATCATTTGTGTCTTTGGGGGACTGACTAGGTTGGCTATATTTAGATAAGTTACCCACTCAGGACTCGATAGATTTGTTGATAGTATAACTTTCCCGGCCGCTTAAGCTAACACTTAACTATAGTTGATTTGGTTTTTAACAATGGAAGATTTATCACCCTTTAGATTGATTAAAGCTTGTTTTTAAAACTTGTTATTTATCGGTTGGATAGCAGATTTAATCGACACGGATATAAAAGTAAAAAGACACAAGTAATTTTTATAGTGGTTCGAGGATGGGGTAATTTCTCTAATCCACTCTTCTCCAACTCCTGGAGGAATCCACTAAGTAACAAATCAAGTTACAAATCGTGAAAGTCTAGAGACCTTGATCACACGGTGGCTTCTCCTACGACTCGGCTTCTTCACGAGGCTTTTTGCTACTTCGCTTGCTCACTTTCAAGTCCTTGGATTTGTTCACACAGACCCTCCAACATACTTGAATCTTTTGGTTCGACCTTGAACCTTTCTACAACTCCTTCAACTTGGAGAGTAGAATCCTTTTGTTCTTCAAATATTTCCTCTTCAAGCTGGTTGAAGTTGTCTCTCTTTCACAGCGTGTGTTGGATCGAGTTTCTTCGAGTTTTAGGCTTGAGGAATATCTTGATAATCTTTGAGAATATTGCAGGTTAATTGCTTGCTCAATGAATGCTTGTTCATGCTAGGTTCAGGTATGCAAGGTAACCTTTTCTCAATTGCTTCCTCAGCCTTTGATAGTGATCATTTGAAATTTGCCCGTTTAAGAGATAGGTCAATTTCAAATAACACTTCTTGTTCGTTGGCTTATCTTTTCTTGTTCTGCAGCACTTGTGATGTTGACCCTTCCTCGTATTAAATGGCTTCGCAGCTTTACAGGTTCTGGCACAAGTTGAAGTGTTTCCCATTGGCTTATTCCTTTTGCATGTTTCTGGGCCAAACACTTTATGACCTGGCAGCTTTGACATATTACTATATCGAGTAATATTCTTGACTTCCTTCCAATGGATGAATGTCGCTTGTCTCAACTTGGTCACGCTTTATCCCTTGTGACTTGAGTCTTCTCCAATCATAAGATTGACTCAACCGATAGACTTGGCTCCTTTCTTGACTTGACTGACACTTCACACAGTTGTTCCTCAGCTGACTCTCCTTCAGTCGAGTCCTTGTCTTCCTTCCTGACCATACTCACCGACACACAATAGAGTCTTCACTTTAGCCTGCAGTTGACTTCTTGCATTCTTGACTTGGCTGACTTGACTCAGCTCTTCCAGTACTATATATTACAATATAGAATTACAAGAAAAATGGGGTGCCAACTTCCTAGTCTAAGTTTTACGTGATATCATCAAAATCTAACAAATAAATTTCCTAACAATTGAGGTCTCCCAATCCATCACAACTATTATTAACTCCTAAAAGATCTTTGAATTGAAATACTCCCCAAAAACAAAAGTAGTCTCCCGATACATTACTCTGTTTATGTTTGAATTCGATTTTCGTCTTGCTAGAACTCACCTCTCAGATTATGGACTAACAAGTATGATATGCAAACTATTGGCCAAATAATCGATAATTAAGAATAAGCACTCGAATTCATAAAATAGAACACATAAATCAATTAAGAAAATAATTAATCAGGATTTAACATGAATCCACAGTTTTGATTATGCTCTAAGATCCAAAAGATTAGCCAAACATTGATAACAAATTCATAGACAAACTTGAAATCAACATTGTGACATCGTTTAAGCACAGACAAGAGATCTAAACTAAGAAAGAAACCCCTTATTGTCAGGATGGATCTTCCTTCCAAGCCTTCGAAGCTCTTGTGCTTTCGTAGATGTGAAAGGCCTTATGGTGCTCTTTGTAACCCAACTCTCCTCTCTCAGAAGACCTTTGATCTTGTGTTCCTGTCTAATTTGGTGTGTTGTATGGTATATAAATGTTGTTATTTTCATGCAGCCCTTGGGTCCCTTATATAGGTGCTTGGAGAGATCACTTGTAGAGTTTGAATGGGAAAGGACACGAAAAATCTACCACAGCTCGTCGCACGGTCTGGCCGTGTAGCTTCACACGGTCACTCCACACGGTCGTGTGGCTCTCATATGGTTCGGCCGTGCGGTTTGTTTTCATCCCGTTTCTTCCCAACTTCACACGGACATGTCATCTTCTCACGGGCAGGTCATACGGCCGTATGGTCCCACACGGTTCGGCCGTGCGACTAGTTTTTTGTTGCCAAAAATATTTGGATCATACAACTGCAAGTGTACAGTGTAGTTTATAGAATAATGGCAAGCAAGGTCGTATTCCTCCGGGATTGATTTGTAAAACACTTAGTATTTTCAACAACTACAGGAGCAACCTTAGGCACATAATATCAACATGTTTCTTCAATATTAAATCCAATTAAAGTTTCAAAATCAATTCATGCAATTCTATGGGTTCAATTCCTAAGTTAGTTTATTCCCCCTCCCGGGCGGCGCATAAAAAGTATATTAATAACAATTGTAGCTCTCGCGACTCGATACAACTATTATTAACCCCCAAAAGATTTATAAATTGAATGACTCCCCACAAACAGTTGTAGGTCTCCCGACTCGATACACCCGTTTATGTCTGAATTCGATTTTCGTCTTTGTTAGAACTCCTTTTCCGAATTTCGCACTAACAAATATGACATGCAAATTATTCCCGGCCAAATAAAAAGCAATTAATAATAAGCACTCGAATTCATAAAATAGAAAGCATGAATTAATTAAGAAAGCAATTAATCAAGATTTAACATGAATCCACAGTTTTGATTGTGCACCTAAGATCCGGAAGATTAGCCAAACATTGATAACAAATTCATAGATTTTAGGAAATTTATTTGTTAGATTTTGATGATACCATGTAAAACTTAAACTAGGAAGTTGGCACCCTATTTTCCTTGTAATTTATATTATAATAGATAGGACTGAAAAAGCTTAGTGAAGTCAGCTATGTCAAAGATTACAAGAAGTCGACTGTGGACTGGGATGAAGATTCTGTTGTGTGTCAGCTGAGTATGGCCTAGAAGGAAGTCAAAGACTCGACTAAAGGAGAGTCAGCTGGGGAACAACTGTGAGAAGTGTTAGTCAAGTCAACTCAAGCCAAGTCTATCGGTTGAAGTGATAGTTGAGTAAATCCCATAATTGGAGCGGACTCAAGTCACAGGGTAAAAAGCGTGATCAAAGACATAACAATCGACTAAGTAGGTCCCAAGGTGTGTAAGTAAGGTTTAGAAAGGGGGGGTTGAATAAACCTTACCAACTTTTCGATTTTAGTCCATTTAAAATATTACAGAGTTAATTTCACAGCTATGTCCTTGAGGGATAGATACGTTAGTTAACCAGCAGAGTTAGCCACTCAATAGACTCGATTGAGCTGTTGATAGAATAACTCAGCTGTTTATTCTAAACCTTAACTTGGCTGTGATGAGATTTTCAGTGGAAGACTTAACACCATTGAATTTGATTTAACTTTGTTTTAAACACTTGATTTTAGCAATTTGTTACTTATCAGGGGATAGCAAATTATCAGCAGATATAAAGTGAGTATGCAGAAATAAAATCTTTGAAATGTAAATGACACAAAAAAATTTATAGAGGTTCGAAGATGGGGTAATTCTTCTACTCCTCTCTTCTCCAACTCCTGGAGGAATCCACTAAGTAATGATCAATTCACAAAGTGGTTATCCGTCCAGATACAAGTCTTGATCACACATCTGACTTGCTCCTTTGGGACTCAGTCTGGAGATGCCTTGGTCACACACGGTGGCTTCTCGTCCGACTAAGCTTCTTCGGTGTGTACGCCTTGCTACTTGATTTACTTTCTCAAGCTTCTTGGATTTGATCACGAAGCCCTCCAATAACTTGAGATTGGTTCGACCTTGAACCTTCCTACAATCCTTCTTGGAAAGTAGACCCCTTTTGATTCTTCAAAAGTTCCCTCTTAGCGCAGTTTGAAGTTGTCTTTCCTTCACGACTTAGTGTTGGATTGATTTCCTTCGAGATTTAGGCTTGAAGATTTTGCTTGAATAACTTGAGAATATTTTGCGGGTTACGAGTTTGAATGTTGCTTGTTATCTCGGTGTGCAAGGTTCGAGGTAACCTTTTCTAAAAGTGATTCCTCGGCCTTTTATAGCGAACTTTCAAAAAATCGCCGTTGAAGAGATATCTTTGATTTTCAAAAGTCACTTGTGTTCGTTGGCTTGTCTGTTGCGAGTCCTTAATGTTGACATAACCTCGTATTTAATGTCTTGCAAAGATTGCGGCGTTTCGACACTGCAGTGCGGACGCTTCCCATTGGTTTGTTCCTTTTGCACACAATCGAACTAATATTTTATCTCGACAACTTTAACATGTTACTACTCGAAGTAACATTCTTGACTTTATCAAT
>JABTTQ020000592.1:0-50000 GCA_016081115.2 Rehmannia glutinosa
AAGGGAGCTTATGGCCTAGATCCTTCGTGGGATCATCTTGGGCCTGCTAGCCTTTTAGGGGGATTAACTTGCGAGCCTAGGTCCCTTTGTTGGGACCATTGTGGGCTTTGCCAGCCTAAAAGGGAGCTTATGGCCTAGATCCTTCGTGGGATCATCTTGGGCCTGCTAGCCTTTTAGGGGGCTTAACTTTAGTGGTTCGCTTGCGACCCTGAAACACTAAGCAGATTTATGCAAAAAGGTAAACATTGTAGGTGAAATTCCATCTTCTTTCATTGATGATAGTTTTTAACATAAACCTTCAATTCTTCCAAAATTAAGCTAAGTACATAAAGTAGATTAGTTATGCAACATCAAGTATAGAACCTCCTTAAGTTATGAATGTTCCAAGGCCTTGGGAGCTCCTTTCCTTGCATGTTTTCTAGTCTGTATGTTCCCCTCTTCAGCACTTCAATTACCTTAAAAGGTCCTTCCCAATTTGCCTCCAGCTTCCCCACATGTTTGGACACTTCCACGTTTTTGAGCACTAGATCCCCTACTTGAAAGCTTCGCTCATGAACCCTTTTGTTGTATGCATTTTTCATCCTTCCCTTAGCTGCTTGGATCTGAATAAACGCTTTGTCTCGCTTTTCTTCAATGATCTCGAGCTCGAGCTCTCTAGCTTCCCTATTGCTCTCAGGCTCGTACCGAGCGACCCGAAGCGAAGTTTCTCCAATTTCCACCGGCACGATCGCTTCCGACCCATACACTAAACGAAGGCGTCTCTCCCGTCGAAGTCAGGTGGGGTCGTTCGTCAAAGGACTCGACGACTTGTCGACTTCCTCTAGCCTCGTTTTTAAGTGTTGCGAGAATAATTCTATTTGCGACCTCGGTCGCCCATTTGCTTGAGGGTTCCCCAATTTTGTAAAATTTTGCTTCACTTTATATTCTTCACACCACTCCCTAACCTTCTTTCCTTGAAATTGAGTGCCATTATCGATATTAAGATTCTGGGAGCCCCATACCTACATGCAATATTTTTCCACGGAAATTCATGACTTCGGTTTTGTTATCTTGGCACGCCTCGGCCTCGATCCACTTAGAAAAGTACTCCTTTGCCACAATGATGAATTTTTCACCGCGCCTAGCCACTGGAAATGGACCCAAAATATCTATTCCCCATTGATCAAAAGGACAAGCAATGGGAATCGTTTCCAACTGGGTCGCTGGCTGATGTGTTAGGTTCGCGTGGAACTGGCACTTCGCACATTTTCTAACAAACTCCATTGCATCCTTTGCTAAAGTCGGCCAAAAATAACCTTGCCGGATCACCCATCCGGGCGAGTGCCTTACCTCCGAGTGGTTACCACAGTTGCCCTCATGAATCTCCCTCATTACATACATCGCCCTCTCCGGTCCGAGGCACTTTAGCAATGGTCCTCCTACCGATCTTTTATACATCTCATTGTCCATCATTAGGAACCGGGATGCTCTAACTTGGACCCTTCTAGCTTTTATCGGGTCCAACGGTAAAGCTCCATTTTCTAGGAAATTTTTCAAGTCTTCCCTCCAATCGATTTAGGTGTCAATTGCACAAACCAGCGCCTCGCTTGGATACTGCTCGACGGGACCTTCCTCCACAAGCGAGTCTGGCTGCGTCGCCACCAACACGATCACCTTCCTCGAACTATTTCCACTTACTGCACTTGCGAAGCGAGCCAGAGCATCAACTCGCTCATTTTCATTTCTTGGGATCTGCTGTAGCTGAAAAAATTCGAACTTTTCCATCAACCGCTTTGTTTTCTCCAAATAGTTAGCCATGGATCGATCCTTAGCTTCAAACGAACCTTCAACTTGCATTGCCACCAACTGGGAGTCAGTGTAAGCGATCAACTTCTTCACATTGCACTTTTGTACCATTTTTAATCCTGCCAACAGAGCTTCGTACTCAGCCTCGTTGTTTGTCACCTCGAATTCGAGGCGAAGTGCCACTTTCACCTTGAACAAGTTAGGCTTTTGCAACAAAATCCCAGCTCCACCTCCAGTAGCCACCGCCGACCCATCCACATGCAGTAGCCATGTCACTTCCTCTTTTTGAACCTCATTTTCCAACCCACTTGCTTCGTTAACGAAGTCAGCCAGAACTTGAGCCTTCACCGCCGTTTTACTTTGATATTTAATATCAAGTTCCCCCAATTCCACAGACCATTTCACTAGGCGACTGTGACTCGGTTTCTCTAACACTTGTCTCGGTGGTTGATTTGTGAGGACAATAATCGATGAGATTGGAAGTAAGGTCGCAACTTCCTAGTGATACTACCAAGGCTAGAGCGACTTTTCGATCTCTAGGTACTGTCTTGACTCCCTGTAACAACTTGCTCACGTAGTAAACTGGGCGATGAACTCCCTCTTCATCTCGCACCAAAACCGAGCTCACGGCTCGCTTCGAAACGGCCAGGTATAAAAACAGAGCCTCTCCTTTTGTAGGTTTGGACAGTAAAGGTGGAGACATAAGGTACCCTTTCAGATCTTCAAACGCCTTCTCACATTCCTCCGTCCATTGGAAATTCTTCATGTTTCTCAACGTGTTGAAAAAAGGAAGGTTTCGATCAGCTGACCTCGAAATGAATCTGTTCAACGAGGCGATTTTTCCTGTGAGCTGTTGTACTTCATTGACCGTTCTAGGTGACCCCATTTCCATTATAGCTTTTATCTTCTCCGGGTTCGCTTCGATCCCCCTCTCATGCACCATGAAGCCCAAAAATTTTCCACCTCGCACTCCGAAGGTGCACTTCGCCGGGTTCAATTTCATACCATAGGCTTGCATTATTTTGAAAGCCTCCCTCAAATGCTCGAGGTGATCCTCTTCCACCACACTTTTTACCAACATATCATCAACATACACTTCCATTGATTTGCCAATTTTCTCTCTAAACATGAGGTTGACTAACCTCTGATAAGTAGCTCCCGCGTTCTTTAGCCCAAACGGCATTACCATGTAACAATAAACTCCGTTCTCCGTCACAAACGAGGTCTTATCTCTGTCTTCCTCCGCCATAAAAATTTGGTGATATCCCGGTAAGCATCCATCATGCTAAGCAAGGCACATCTGCCGTGGAGTCCACCAAGAGGTCGATGCGAGGTAGGGGGTAGGGATCCTTGGGGCATGCCTTATTCAGATCTGTGAAGTCCGTGCACATCCTCCATTTGCTATTAACCTTGGGTACTACAACCACATTTGATAACCACTCAGTGAACTGAATTTCCACGACATATCCCCGCTCCCGATAATTTGTTCACCTCGTTTTCTATAATTTTGTTTCTTTCGCTTCCAAAGCTTCACTTTTTCTGCTTCACTGGCCTCGCTGAAGGGTCCACATTCAGTCGGTGAACCATCACCTCGGGGTCTATGCCTTGGAAATCAGAGGGTTTCCAAGCAAAAATGTCCACATTTTCCCTAAGAAATTGAATCATCAACACTTCTAGCTTGAGTCCATTTGTGACCCTATCTTAGTGAACTTATCCAGTCGCTGGCTCGAGCTCAATCACTTTTATCTTGCTCCGTTGGCTCAACCCTATATTCCGCCATTGTCTAGCTTTTTTAACCTTCTCTTTTTCTTTTTGCTCATTGACTTCCTCTTCGCGAGTTATTTGCTTTATAGTTCTCACTTCTCTCCCTCCCTTCTTCTTTTTTTGGGAAACGTTATAGCATTCTCTAGTCGTCTTCTGATCACCTCGCAGTTCACCTATCCCTCCTGCTGTAGGGAACTTTATCTTCAAGTGGTAAGTGGACACCACCGCTTGAAATTGATTCAGTCCGGGTCGCCCCATGATCACATTATAAGCAAACGGAGCATCTACTACTAGGTACTTGATCATGATTGTCTTTCGGCACGGCGCTTCGCCTAGCGAGGTGGGGAGATCAATGGTTCCTAGGGGAACCACTTCGCTTCCTCCAAACCCCATCAGCGGAGTGTCAAACGGACGTAAGGCGGTTACATCTAGCTCCATCTTCCTCAACACATGCATAAATAATATATCCGCCGAACTCCCGTTGTCCACCAAGACATTTTGTACGGCGAAGTTGGCGATATCCATCGTGATTACCATCGGGTCGTTTTGGCCTGCCTCGACCCCCGCGAGGTCACGACCATCAAACGTAATGGGGCTAGAGTTCTAGACGCTCATGACCTTCAATTTCCTCTTCGAATC
The DNA here is from genome assembly GCA_016081115.2 of Rehmannia glutinosa. Classification (NCBI taxonomy): domain Eukaryota; kingdom Viridiplantae; phylum Streptophyta; class Magnoliopsida; order Lamiales; family Orobanchaceae; genus Rehmannia; species Rehmannia glutinosa. The sequence continues at coordinate 4,189 of JABTTQ020000592.1, forward strand.
ATGGGTGAGGTTGCGTGCATGCTTCCTTCTCGCACTCTGTGAGTCACCTCCACTGGGACCTCCTGCTATCATATGTATAACTCCCCGACGAGGCAAGTTATCTTCCGATTTTGCCTAGTCAAAGAGCACGTTCCCTCGGGCGTTCTTGCCTATGTCCATCCTCATGGCGACCTCTCGACCGACTTCGCAACTTGCGAGCCGGTGATCTTCGCCTAGGGTCTCGGTTAGGCACATCTCGTTCTTCTTTCAAAACAAAATTTTGTAAGTAACCTTGTTGGATGAGCCTTTCAATTTCATCTCGCAATTGGATGCAATCCTCGGTATCATGGCCATGGTCCTTATGGAAGTGACAATATTTATCCATGTTTCTTCGACCCGAGGTCGTCTTCATCTTTTTAGGCCACCTTAGCATATCAGTTCGCTCTATGGCCATTAGAGCGTGACTTCGGGGCGCGTTCAACAAAGTATATCTATTGTGCCTCGCTGTCCTGGGGCGATCTTGATCTGGACCTCGGTCTAGGCCTCTCTCGACCCTAAACCGAAGCCTTTCTCTAAGATCCCTCCCCTCGCGTGGAGCCTGAGCCACTTGGGACCACTCCTGGTCTTTAAGGGCATTCATCTCTTCCTCTTGTATGTATTTCGGGTCACTTCCAATAATGCTGCTCCTTATCGACGGGCGGTTCGCGAGCGAGCGCGATGCTAATGGTCCTTTTTGCAATCAAGGATAAGGATATTAGTCATCATGTCGATTCGCATATCTTGTACCTCCAATGCTTCATCATTGAACCGATTTATGAATTCCCTGAGCGACTCTTTCATCCCCTGCCTTATAGTGAACAAATGCGAGGCTGACCTTCGAGCTCGCTTTCGGCTTGCGAACTGGTATAAGAACTTTCGAGCCAGCTGTTCGTAAGAAACCACAGTTCCCCTAGGTAATCCCATGAACCATTCTGCGCCTTTCCGGTCGGCGTTGTGATGAATATTCTAGCATTCATGGCATCCGATTTGCCCATACAATTGCATCACGTGGTCGAAAGCGGTGAGATGTTCCTGAGGGTCCCTATTCCCATCATATTTCGGGAGATCAGGAAGCTTGAAGTTCGGCGTGACCACCTCGGCTAGGATCTCGGGAGAAAATGGAGATCCCCTTTTCTACAAAGCGGATGTTACAACTCCCCTCCGTCTCAAATCATCCAGTTGTCGAGTAACATGCTCGATTTGTTCGCTCAGTTCGTGTATGTCCCGTGGCTTATTGGTGGTTCGCCCACGACCTCCTCTGGTCTCCTCATTTGGTGGTGACTGGCTTGACTGACTAGCCACCTCATCCAAATCAACTAAAGACTTCGTTTCGTTTTCCACATTCCCCCCTTCCCCAGGGGGACCTTCGGGGAGGGGCCTCCATAGCCTTCTTGCCCCTTCTTTCCCTATCCTCCAACATTTTTTCCAGCATTTTCTCAAAGTCACTAGCCTTCATGTGAATCATCCGCTCCTCCCGAACGAAAGATGGTCCCGAATGGCGAAGCGGGCGGGTGGTGATGTTTCAGGAGGGTCCTCCACGACCCCAGAGGTGTCTTGGACGCATGCTTAGGTGTTTCCAATAGCTCCCTGGTGTCTCCTCCATCTTTAGCTAGACCTCGTTTCCCACAGACGGCGCCAACTGATTTAGGAAGGTAAACCGGATATACGACCATTAGGGACCCACAAAGCGAGGTGAAGTGTGTTCCACGAAGCGACCTGGCCAAGGATCCCCAAAAAGCGAGGTGAGGTACTTTGTTCGAGGTACGAAGCAGACGCACGTTATTTAGCCGGGATGGCTCCCGGCCTAAGGCCCTCCGATGCCTAAGTCGAATCGGGAGTGGAGTGGACTTAGAAAGCTAAAGAGCGAGGTAATTTAGAATAATGACAAGTTACCTTTTACCTTGAATTTCGTGCCGTATTTATAGTACTGTTCACCGGGTGAGGCGGATCACCGTACACGTGGCGCCCGATCGACGGTGTGTGGTTCGCGGGCGACCCGACCCGGCATTCGGGTCGGGTCAGGACCCATATAAAAAGCCGCGGATCCTGAGGGTATTTTGGTAATTTCGCGAAGCGAGGTCAAGATGGTCAACTCGACCTAGGCGAGGCTATAATGGTAATTTCCACATCAGTCTAGTAATCGTATGTTCATATTTCTGCAGCGTTCATCAATCATTTTTTATTTGGTAAGCACATGCTGCTATTCTACAAACTTCTTCAATCTTTTTACATTTTTTATCATTTTTATATTATGGTGAGGAAATAATTTAGTAAAGGCTTCTTCCCGGAATCTTTGTTAGATCATTTATAGTTTTAGTCGCTTTCGTTTTCGTACTACTTTTCTTTTTTTGTTCTTTGAACCAACTTTTGCTGTCTTTATAAATTAATAATATTGAAGCATGAAATTGTATTAATTAATAATTTATTAATTTTAAAAAGTGCTTTCTCAATTCAGCGAATGGAAATTTAATTATAGGGATGGCAATGGGCGGGGACGGGGCTGGTATGGGACATACCATCCCCGTCCCAGAATCCCATTTCAAATACCATCCCCATACCATTCCCGTTTTGGGCATCTGGTACGGGGATGGGGAATCCACATTCGGGGAGGAAGGGTCGCGGGAATCAGGGTCCCCATTTTGTATTTATTAATAAAAAAAATATTTTTTTTTTCATAAAATAATTAATAATTAAAATAGATGAAATATCATGATTCACTAGCTAATCTTATAATAACTCCATAATATAAAATACTTTAACAAATTGAGTTAAATACAACAATTTTTAAAATACAAAGTCTTGTAATTTTAAAAATTAAAAATCATTACAATATAAAACACATAATTTTTAGGGTTTAATTTTACAATTTAATAAAATAAAAAAAATATAAACATAAACCCTTCTCACTAACAACTATTTTTAGTAGACTATTAATAATATATATAAATATATATAATATATATATTTCGGTGAACGGGGACGGGGACGGGGAATCCCCGTTTCATCTAATCGGGGGCGGGGATGGGGACGGGATGGGACGGAGGATATAAATACCATTCCCGTCCCATCCCCGGTTTCAGAAAAGCGGGGAATCCCCATCCCCGCTCTCATCCCCTAATTAATCGGGGATTCCCCGTCCCAAATTATTCGGGTACCAACGGGGATGGTTCCCCGCGGGGATTTTGCCATCCCTATTTAATTACATAAAAAACCAACCAACATCATCCTATCCATTATAACAATCAATCAAGATAATCCTAAATAAGAGAAGGAAATCAATGAATCAGCATCTTCCTAATTATGGTATTAAATACACCTAGTTATAGAATTAATTTGTAGTCCTAGTGAGTCTCTAATAAATTAATAGTTTACTAAATTGTCCTAGTTATGCTGTAATTTCATATAATTATTCATTTATGATATTGACGGGACTATAAATGTATATAATAGTCTTTCTAAAAATTAGGGTAAATCTCACTTTGCCCCCTTATACTCTACTTGATTATCACTTTACCTTCTTGTACTCTCAATTGTATCACTTTACCCCCTTATATTTTTATTAGTATTATTTTACCCCCTTATACTTTTAAAATATTATTTTATGCTCATATACTCAAAAAATGACCATTTTATCCTTACCTATTATTTTTATTAAATAAAAAAATTATTTTAAAAGTATTTAATATTAATAAACTTGTATTATTTGTAAAATTAATTTTCACAACTTGATTAATTAACGTTTAATATTAAATCTATTATATTTATATTTAGTTGCTAATTATTTAACTTTAATATAGTCCCTATTAAATTAATATATAATAGACTATTTCTGTTAGCTAATACATTTATACTCCTAATCTATTATTCATCATAAACTTACAATTGTATAATATATATAATACAAATTTATTAAATGTGTGAAATATTATTAGTAATTATTAAATTGTTGATTCAATAATCATAAATAAAAACTATGTTAAATAGAGAAAAAAATAATCATTTTAGTGATTAATTTTTTGAATACAAAATATTATTTTACTATATAATACATAATTTTTAGATTTATTATTAAAAAAATATATGATATATTAGTTTGCGAAAAATAACCTACAATATAGTTATTTAATAGGAACTATATTAATTTTAATAAATAGCAAATAAGTTGTCCAAAAAATATATATGTGTTTGATGCCATGGTTAAATTAAAATAATAGTAGGAATAATTAGGTCATTTAATAAATGAATTGGAGGATTAAATGATATTTTAATTGTATAAGGGGGTAAAGTGATACAAATTGGTAGTAAAAGGGGGTAAAGTGATACAATTGAAAATATAAAGGGATTAAGTGATATTCAATGAGAGTATAAAAAAGTATAATGAGATTTACCATAAAAATTATTATGTCATGCGAGCCCATATGGGGTGCAACTGCAACCTATTATCTTTGACGGAGTGCGACTCCGAAATATACATAATCCTAAATGGATCATCCATCTAAAAGTCATAATGATAACCCCAGCTAAACTAGTAGTCCAATATACGTATAACATCAATTTACGAACTTAGATTAAAACCTAACTTGTCAATAAACTGGAAAAAAGTAAGCATCGTCAGAGTCTTAACATAAGCAGCGGGAAACAACTTAACATAAACTGAAATTTCTGAGCGAAAAATCTATTGAACACTAAGGGGAACTGCAAGCCACAAAACACTCTATTTTGCATTTTCTTCAATCTCGATCTTCCTCGTCACCCAAGATTTCATTCTTTGGAAAGGTAATATTTTAGAAGGCGGGGGTGAGAAAGACCTAAGTGATGAGCGTGAGTATGCGAGTGTGGCTTTCATTTCTCAAAACATGAGAGCACTCAACATATAGCGTGGGCACATTAGGATACATGTGGGAATTGCCTTAAAATCCGCCCCTTTATCTCGGAAATTAAATCAGATTTTTAATATTTTGGCCTAGTTTTAAGAGTCCTAAGTATGGTAGAATTGTTAATAGATTGTATCTTTGGAGAGGGAATGCTTTCTTTCAATTTAAAACATGTTTTCTAGTGGGATTACGATTTTTTTGATCTTTGACTTTTATCTTAAACCCTAGTCTTATCTCTCCCTATCCACACACGTTAACTTCTCCATAAGTTGTCTCTTTTATTTGTTCTTTTTCTGGTGACTATGTCTATGCATGGATTCCTAAACCGCTTTTCTAGCTAAACAATAATTGAAGATTTGGTTCTACGCAATTTGTGAGATCTAATTAATTTTATTCCTTATTCTTTTTGCTATTATTTATATATTTTCCGTGTTTGTTGAATATAGTTATTTTGGTTGATTGCACCTAAAGAGCCCTTTGTTCGATTGTCAAAATAAGAAATCGTTATTTAGAAAGTTCGTAATTGTTTATCCGTTTTAATTTTTTGGCAAATAACATAGTCAATTACATACATGGTATTCAATATATATTATGTTGATATATAATATAGTCTAAATGAACCTACATGTGTGTTTGTTGGCTAGAATTGGTAGTCTATCTAGATTTTAATGTTGTTGATAAATTAAATTCTAAGATCGTATCTAGAATTGTTTGGCTAGAGAAATAATTAGAGATCGTATCCTAATTATCGAACAAGTAATGATAGATAGGTTGTTAGGTCGTACCAATAATAATAACCAATTTAATAGAAAATTGAAGGATTCATGCTTACATCGGTGATCAATTCTTTGAACCACTTCCAAAATTATTCCTTTGGTTGGATATTTTGTAAACTGATTCATTAATTCTTCATTTATATTTTATTATTTCTTCTTTTCATCGTCGTTCATTGCAAAATCTCAAAACCCCCATTTTTGTTTTTATTGTTTTGTGAATTGCTCAAACATAATCAAGTCAATCTCTGTATATTCGACCTTGCTCATCGCTACTCTAAATTAATTATTTTAGGAGCAAGTATTTATTATTGTTGGTTTCAACAACTACCAATTTTTGGACCCGCTGCTAGGGATTGATTTTTCATAATATAGACTCATTTGATGCTTCGTTCTTCTCATGCAAGAGAATTAATCCCAAATCCCATACAACCCAAAAATAAAAAACACAACAAAACAATCGAGTAAATAAAATAAATTCAAACACAAAAGATTCCTCGTCATCATCCCTCGGACTAAAAATGAAGAGATTATGAAATAATTGTATTGATAATATATTTTAGAAGTGAATACTAGTTAAATTTACTTAATTTTGTCAAGGAATTTAAAAAGATATAAAATAAATATATACACATAAATTTTTTATTTTTTTAAAATTGAGTTGGAAAAGTGTAAATCACTCAAAGTTCATATGACAAAGTAACTACAAGCAAATATGGGTCGAAACTAGAATCACATATTTGCACATATAAGGTGGATCGAGTATACCTATTTGCAGCGGAATTGTCGATCCACTTATTAGTCAGGATTGAGCTCGTCTACAGACCTCCTTTTGTTCCATGCAAAAGCCATCTTCAAGCCTTCTCTTTGGTTGAACCCCGAACAATGAACGAATCCCGTAGATTGGTTGAACCATAAGCAAACCACGAACAAAATCACGATCCAACTTTCTCGTTGGTGTAAATAATTACTAGAATTATTTACTTTGATGTGCACACCTTAAACCCTTGGAGACTTTGGTGATGCTCCAAGAAGAAAACAGTAGAGAGAAATTTTTGGAGAGAGATTATTCATGTAGGGGACGATATTCTCAAAAATTGGACTGATATTGTAGGGAGAGATATCAATATATATCTCAATCCCATATCTCAGTTAAAGTCCTAATAGGAGAGGTTTCTAGATAAACCTCATCTAAATAGAACTCCTTATTATCTCAAATATGGATGCAACCTAATTGCACCCAATAGTAACAATAGCTCAAATTTTTGATGGCAAAGTGCAAATAATCTTAGTATATTTGAGTCAAATGATAATTTTGCCTCCACGTGCATAGCGGTACATAACAAGATTCATGTGGAATATTCTACCGGCGGCGAGTTCCAGGAGGCTATGTGCAAAATCTGCGAACTTCATGATTTAAAGTATCCCAAAAAAAGGTTTAGGTGACAAAGTAAAAAACAAATTGAATAGTTCGGAGGGCAAAATAAATTTTCCTCGTACACAAGAAAATAAAATTGTGCATAATTAACAGTCAGGGCTCAAAAGCCCACAGGCTTATTTTCGCAAATGTCAAACACAAAATTTTCTCAATCAACACCAAATTATGCAACCAATATCCTTTCTCAATTTCATGCCATATGCAAATAGTGTCTTCAACCAAACAATCGTCACATATATGAAGTCAAAAGTTCGTTCATCATCAATTTTTTTTGTTCTTTTTCCATTCTTCTCCATAATTCCTAAGAAAGCGATAAACATGCTAAAGCAATAAACGTGCAAACAAAAGATAACAAAATTATAATGCAATGCAATAGTTATATGCTCTAGATGCAATACCTAAATGACATGCAACAATAGTCATCGCACTTTTCAAAGATAAATTAGCAATCCCCCCAAACTTATTTGGTACTCTATCACAAAATATACGAAGAGACTATAAATTAAACCAAAGAAAGCACAATAAACACTTACAATGAGCTCATTGGTGTGGAAGAGGTGAAGGGTAGTGGCCTTGGCCACTTTGCCATTGCTCCATTGATTTCATCAGCTCTAGTATTTGTGCTAGCCCTTGCTCGATATTATCAAGTTGAAATCAACTTTCAACTTGACAATTTTCAAAATCTTCACACATTTTTGCACCTTCATCCATCAAAAAGTGTGGTGGTTCAAATGACAACAACCGCGTGTTTATAAACCACTACACTCAATAAGCAACAATCAAAATAACTAAAATCAAAACTAAATAAAGTGTTCCAATGAAGATCAAAACTATTTATCACTGTATTTATGTTGATTAATTCAATCCCTAGCAACGGCGCCAAAAACTTGATTGCTAAAATCTCACTACTACATAAACATGTTTTTGTGACAACAATTTGTCGTCGCAAATACCCAGATGTCGTCCCAGATAGTTCTTTTGCGTCAACATGTCGTCGCAAAAATGTGGCTGCCAATGCTTCGACGCAAAAACAGTCGTCGCACAAAAGCTTCGAAGTATTTGCAGCGACGATTGTCGTCACAAAAGCCTCAATCTCGTCACAAAAGCTCTAAGTATTTGCAGCGACGCGAGTCGTCACAAAAGCTCCATGTCGTCACAAAAGGCTCTAAGTGTTTGCAAAGAACACTGTCGTCACAAATAGAAGCTAACTTATTTTGCAGACAAAAAGAGTGTGAGAATATAACCAGGATTTGATACGATCATGATTTCATTCTCGCTATTCTAATCTCCCGCATCCATTTTTTTCGTAAGGCCATTAAATTTCTTTCTATGGTAACGCTCAAGTAAAAGTATGAAAAATTTAATAAGGATGGCGTTAAAAAGTTCAAAATAAAAGCAACAGATATAGTGGAAAATTATAATTATCGATAGGCGAGAACACACTGCTTTCCTATCATTTAGCTAAGCTCTCAACTAGAAGGATCTTCAAGCGCAGTGATAGATAGATCAATTATTCGAGGATAAGTAGCTTTCTCGCCGAAATGGTTTTGCACCCATACCAACATTTTTAACAAGCTTGGAAGCTTCGGATCTGTTAATCATCATATAAACACAATACAACTCTGGTTATTTATATTGTGGTAATATAATGAAGCACAATTTCATCGATTCACCACATAAAAATGTAGAACTTCTACAAGTGAGAAACAACCATGGTGACCTTGGAAAGAATTAAGCATAGTCAGGGACGATCAAGAAAAACAATTCGGTAGAAACAAGATTGTGTATCATGGAAGTGAGAAGGGGAAAAATTAAATTCTATATGAATATGTCTCCACCTCCTAATTTCTTTGAGGTTTAATATATCACGGTATGTTTTCAAGATATACGTTCAAAGATAAGCTGAATTAAATACCAAAATTCAATTATCCTCCTACCAGGATACATCGCCGCTTAATATATATCATCCACTTAATTTGGAGTTGAATAAAGTTAACAAAATTACAAAAGAAATGATAGAAAAAAAGAAAAATAATGGACGTTTAAGTATTATGCGGAACCAAATTCATATCGTCAGTCGACTATTGCAAGAGGGATGGGGGGAAGCACTATATCCGAGCATATATGAAGATATACCCGAAACAAGATGGATATTGGCCGGAAAAGACGTGAACTCGGTCGAGTAATCAAGCTAAGTTCCTAGAAACACACACCTTGAAATCTAGTTTCCGTAGTCCTTTTCAATTGACTAAGGTTGTTGACTTTCCCCCGAAATATACAAGCATCATGCTTATGAGGAAGACCTTCCAATACACAAACACATCATTATTTAAGTACTTACACATCTGTTTCGAGATTCAAAGATCCCGCAATAGCAAAAATGTGTTCTCTCGACCACTTTTGGTGATCTTTTGTTGCTAAATGACTTGATTTAGTTTTAACACAATCTAAAGCCACGGTAAATAGTGCTCTTTGCACTAAAATTTTGAGAAAGGAAATCATGAGAAAACAAAATGAAAAATGGTTGCAATGTTTAATTTCCTAATTTATTTTCTCTACACTCATAAGAGACAATACTACTACGGCCAGGCCATCCTCTTGATTCTGCTTTCCGTACATTTGAAGCTCGCTCGTCCCGACTCGACTGTTAATTTGTGCGAGTCAAAAAGAAATTATACACGTAGGAGAATAGAAAGCTAAATTCAAGAAGGAAGAACACTATATAGAAAGGAGTAAAAGGTTGTTACATTTGAATTGATAACCTTTTAAAGACTCGCAACAGACTACATCCATCACTTCGACATCTTTTTCATGGCCTAGACTTTTATTGGAACCACGTTGAAACTTCTCATCAATACACATTTGAAGATAATTGCTTTGACTCCTCGCAACCTGCATATGCATAGATTGATATTCATGTTTCAAACAAAAGAAGATAGCCCTACTCGTGATATTTCACTTTCTTGGCTTGTCAAACGAAGAAGCGACAACTAATATGGAGTAACAAGCTTTTGCAATGCTTCTCTTGGCTCAACTTTGCATAAGAAAACACGTGAGTTAGTCACTAAACATGTATTACTTCTACTTGACAAAATGAATAAATAGGACAATTGCACTAAAGTTGAGTTTAAAACTCTTTATGTCTATTTGTATTCAAGGAAAAGAGACTCCCAATGAAGGCCTAACAAAAGTCTTGGAATAGATTCAATGAATCATGACCCAACCCCAAGCTATTTACTACACATATATCACATTCCACAAATGCAGAGCAAACTACAATATAACAATAAATGGATATCTGCATTTCTTACTCAAGAAAACTACAATTTCTTTATTCCTAACCTCACCAAGTATCACATTCCATATCAAGATCCACAAAAAAAATAAAAGAAAAATCAGACACAATTTCTCAGTTAGACATAACATCAAACACTTCTAACTCGATCCACCGGCCTTCACCAACCACTGTGAATTTCTAATTCCAAAGAAAAATGAAAACCACATCCGCCACATTCCTCTTGCTCCTTGTCCTAGCCGCCACCATCATCACCGCCACAACCTATCTTTTCCATGAATGGTTTGATGATAACATAGCTTGGATGACTTTTGTGACAACTTATCTCATCTTATTTATTTGCCTTCTTTGATAGATTTGTAAGGCAAGAAATAGAGAAATATTTAATTCTAGGTAAATTGATATTTGTTTCTGCAGATTAAAAATGGCTCTAATTGGACCCAACCTAGATTTATAATGTTGTTGTCTCCTCCGGTAGCCATATCAAACTTAACACAGATCGAGACTGTAACTCATAAAATGTGTTGGAAGAAAATTTAATTTACCGGTAGCGGTGGATTCTCTGTCGGACATTGTCGGCAGCGGTGGGGCGGCTGCGGGTGCGAGGGTCGATGGCGAGGTGCGAGCTTCGACGGTCGGTTGTGAGGTTCGATCGGCGAGGTTGCGAGGATCGACGACGGGTTGTGATAAAAAAAACTGAGAGATAGAGAGAGTGAGAGAATGAAAGAGAATGTCAGAGTGAGAGACAGAGGTGGAGGTTATGGCCGGAGGCGGCGACAGCGATGGCAAGAGGAGGCAGAACCGTGGGCTAAAATCTGAGACAAAAAAATGAGAATGAAGGGGGAAAATATGGCGCGATTGTTATGAAGGGAAATTAGATATTGCGACGAATCCCAAATTGTTCGTGACGGAAATTCGTCGCAAAAGGTGTGTTTTGCGACAACATAACGCTGTCGCAAATAAAGTTGTCGCAAAATCATCTTTTTCTTGTACAAGTGTACTACGTAGTTAATAAACAATGGCAAACAAGATCGTATTCCACAGGGATTGATTAAAATCTTTAAGCTAAACCACATGTGTACAACTTAGTTAATAGACAGTGGCAAGCAATGTCATATTCCACAGAGATTAATTAAAATATAAACTACGGAAATTATAATAGTTCCAACTATATTGAAACGTTCAAATAAGATAATAATTGAATTATCTAACAATTAGAACTAAGTAAAAATAGCAAAACAAATAACTAACAAACGAACACGCAAGGTTTAATCAATAAAGAAAGGTGATCCTAGGACTATGATATCGACATACTTCATCAATTTATACCCAATTTGTGTTTCACAAGAATCAATTACACCGTATATATAGACTCAATTCATATTCTAGTTCATTCCCTCTACCGAGACGTGTGAACCGTAGATCAATATTAGATTACTAGCATCCATACTCAACAATTAATATCATCTCCCAAAAGTATAATGAATTAATTATTAAACCTCATAAACATCATAAGCCTCCCGACTCTACTATTATTTATGTTGTGACTTCTTTAATCTGTTGTTGGAGCTTATCTCCCAAATTATGAACCAACATATCAACACATGCGAAATATTGATCAGATAATCCACAAGAATTAAGCACAAGAAACCACAAATAGATAGGCAAAATAATTCATACGAAACAAACCAAATCAAATATGAATCAAACCAACAGTCTACATCAAGTCTAGAATCAAGATGAATTTAGCTAGACATAATCGTTTGCAAATTCATAGATAAATCATTAAATGAAATATACGACATGGAAAGATGGAAAAAAAGTTGTTGACTATGATGGCGAATTCGCCTTGTGTGGAAGAATCAATCTTCACATTCTTGAACCCTTCGTGATTCTTTGTTGTTAATTATCCCGCGTAGTTTCTCCAAAATCTCTCCTTTATACCTCCAAGTAGTTTTTTCTCCTTAGATGTGTTGTTTTCTCTCTGTAGATGTACATGTTATATCAGCGGCTAGGTCTAATTCTCCTTTTCATAGATGACTTTTGGACCCTTTTTCAATTCTCGCGTATTAAAGAAGCATAACCCGCAAAATGTCTCATTTTGCATGGGTCATGTGCTTGCACACGCTCAAATGTTTTTGCGCACGACGACTAGATATTGTGAATTGCTTCCAAAATCTGTCTCTCTGCTGCGCAGCCGCACATGATCATGAGCATGCACACGACCCATTTGGCCCAAACACGTGAATTAGCTATGGGGTCTAAATACTTGATTTGTAGCCCTATCTCTTAGTTTTCCATAGAAACTTGAATCAGATCAATATCAATTTTATAGAGAAAGTTATGGCTCAAATATTGAACATTGCCAGTATTGAAAATTGTTGACGCGTTTGGATGTTTTCGAAAGCTATATCATGTTGTTCGATCATCCATGCTTTTTCCTTTGCGTCTTCATTCGTACTTTGGCTCTTGATCTATCCTTTGGGACATGCTATCGCTTTTCTTCCAATTTAGCTCTATTTCCTAAAAATAACCAAAAAATCGCGATATCACGCCCAACAAGGAAAACCAACCTAAATACGCTCGATCTACATGCAATTGTATCAATTATATAACAAAATACACCTCGAAATGCATGCATAATATCCACTTATCAATTACAAACTTGTTGGTTATAGTGATAACGGTAGTCCAGAGAGATGGATGATCGAAAAAATACTACCAATTTTGTGTTCTTCAAGTGTGATACTGCATTCACTTGGATGTCAAAGAAAAGCCGATAGTTACTCTTTTATTAAGTCGAGTATATAGCTGCTACAACTTGTGTTTACCAAGCAATTTGGTTGAGAAATTTATTAAAGGAATTGGGATGGTCACAAGAAGAGCCAACTAAAATTTTATGTCGACAACAAGCCAACAACGCCATTGGAAAAGAACTTAGTGTTTCATAATCGAAGCAAGCATATTGACAATTGCTACCACTACATACGAGAATGCATTTCAAGAAGGATGTACAACTAGAGTATATGAAGTTTCAATATCAAATTACGGATATCTTCGCTAACCCGCTCAAGCATGTAGATTTCATCAATCTTAGAAGTTTCTACGAAATGACAAATTAAGTTTAAACGGGTATTGGAAATAAACTTGATTTGACACTCAAATAATATTGGGCTTGAAAATTGTGTTTTTGGTTAAAAGGTAAAATAAGAGTCTAAGCCAAGAGGTCTAAGCTCTAGAATTTCTCTAGAATATCTTTAGAAAATATCTTAGACATTTGATATTTGGTAGGATAATTCTAGTGGACAAATTTTAGCTATTAGATTAAATAAATCATAGTCATATGTTAGGAAGTTGTCTTAGTACAAATAAGGGATGACTTGAATTTTTTTGTACCAAGCTAAAATTTGAGAAGATTCAATAGAAGTAAATATTAATATGAAAATATTTTATTGAAGAAGAAAAGTAAAATCTAAGGAGAACCATCAATAGAACAACTCTTACTCTCCACATTTAAGACCATAATAATGAAGTAACTAGAGTGCTCAAAATGATGTTGATTGCATATGATGTAAAACGATGGAAAATAAATCTTCAAAAAATAATAAGACACAAAAGTAACTGGATTGCACATAGAAGTAACATCCTACAGAAGTAAGTAACATCTTCAGAGCAACATGCACATGCATTCACACACAAAATAGGAAATAATGACAAAGAAATTACAAAGAGCAACAACTCATTGACAGTTAGCTCAAGGAAAATGTGTTATAATGTTGTGCCATCGACCATACTCCTCAGCGATAGCTCGGTCCATGTCAGTGACAAATATCGTGCAAGTGAATCCGTTATTGATCAAACTGCCTATATATTCCAGTTCGGGCAAACTAGTCGCGAGGAGAGTAGGAGCTCGGACCAATGCATACATTTGTGCTCCAACCCCGAGTGTTCTCACCTCGGTCATGCTTAGCTTGTCGTAGCTGTTCTGAATTTTTTTTTGCCGAACTACAATCTATTTCTACCTTTCGAAAAATAATAAGATTATGCATATGATAAGAAACCAAAATTTACCCAATATATGTAATGCAAAGATTATAATAAAACTAGTAATGAGTAATGATCATGAGAATCTGCAAATATTGAGTGTAACATGGTAGGTAGAACTAATGAAAGGTTACTGACCGCAAACAATTCAAAACTTAGTGTTAATTCCAAAGTTGAAGCTTCAATTATAAATAATGGAATTTCTTTAAAATCTTTATTTATTCTTGTTAATGATATACATCATACAATTATTCTAGGAACACCTTTTATAAATCTCATAACGCACATATACCGTTGGTGAAAATGCTATTTCTTTTGAAACTAATCACAAAACTTTACACTTTGATTTTCTTGAAAAACCTAAAATGAGAAACCTTAATATGATAAAAGCCTATTCAATTCATAAAAATACTATTAACAATCTCATACGAGAAAAGAGGTCTTATTTAGAAAATATAAAAAATGATATTTCATTCAAAAGAATTGATAATTCTATTAAAACTACCATACTTTTTACTAATTTATCTATTAAGAAAATACGATTTACCTTTTAATAAATTAATTACAATTTTGATGCAGATGGATCCGGTCAACGAGATCTACTTACAAATTCGGAGATACTATACTTCATCAATACCCAAGAAGTAACCTTACTTTTCGAGCGCATACACGGTAACAAGCTAAGCGAAGATCATCAAGTTTTGCTTGATATAACCTCTATAATAGCGAGAAATGATAAAAATTACCAACTTAGAAGTCTAAATGCTTTAGAATGGTATTTTACCCATAGAAGTGGATTTCAATACTTTGTCATTTTAAAAGGAAAAACCATAGGGATTCTCAAAACATGGTCGATGGTTGCATCACCATAGATATCCCAAATCCCATTTTTTATGGATTCCACACTTTTGAAGAAGCAATAATATTTGCTAATGAAAATCTTGGGGAAAACACTTTCTCGGATAGAAAATCAAAATGAATTTATAAATAGAAGGATCAATGAAAAAAATATTAACAAATGATGTTCCACTTGATCTGTAAGAACTTTCTTTTTCCTAATCAAAAAATTGAAATTCTTCCAAAATATATAAAAGAACTATTTTTGAAAAAGCCCAAGAGACTTTTCAGAAAAAGAAGAAGAAATTCACAAATTCCTCAATTTAGCACAATAGGAAAGTTAGATATCTCGAGGTCTAAAAATATACCATGATTATTATCATAGCGAGAATAGCGAGAATGTACAAGACAATGCCCTGTTAAGTCCTGCTTATCGATGCTCATGCACACTAGATTACAATATCAATAAATGTGTGATTGACTTGAAAAATTCGTAATCTCTCATCCTAGAGGAATCAAATACCGGGTGGCGGACTCATTTATCCAAACATTATTAGACTTCGGTCTAATTGATTTTATTATTTTCAAAACAAATGACAAACTCTTGGAAGAAAGTTTTCTGGGAGAAAAACTTAAATCCATCGTTCAAAAATATCGATCCTCATTTCTTCCTGATGAAGCCTGGGTTTGTGCCAATATTGAATCCAAATCTCCCTGAATGGATTCAAAATAGATTTGAACCTGCCAAACATGTTATATTCCTAGAAGGTATTCTAGTTGAAGATCCCCCTTTTGATTCACACTTTCATGGATACAATTACAAATTAAAATGCCACAGCTCCCTAAGAACACAGATAAACAGATGGAGATCCAGGACACTAGCAAAAGACCTTTTCGAAGGAAGCAAACTTCAGAACAAATATTGGGATACTAGACTTGTATTCCAAAGTAAGATTTATAAAATATATTTGGAAAATAAGAATGATCAAAATACCAAATCTTTCTATATTCCAATAACTGCTGAAACAAGCCACCCAGAGCTTGTTGATTGGTATAAAACAGAAGAAAATCTGGAATGGACGTCTACGTACAAATCAGAAGATGAACAACTAACAGACAATCCAGAATGGATATCTGAATACAGATCAGAAGATGAACAACTAACAGACAGATTCCCAGAAACAACAGGAATAGAAGAAGAAGAAAACATTATTAACCAAATGGAAGGTTAAAAATTCCAGCAATCATTCCGAAAGCAGAAAGCCATCTATATCAAGAAGAAATGGCATTCTCGTCAAGCCTTTGAAGATATCTTACTTAGAACGAGATAAATTAAATGTATTTGTAAATATATATATAAAACAAAAATCGAAAGTACTGTAGCAATTTGATGCCGGCAACACTGTAGCGTACTGTAGCAATGTGACCGTAGCAGAATACTATTCAAGCAATCGAAGTGAGGTTGATTCTTTAGTGAGAAAACTAAAAATTCCTAAAAATCCTTAAAAAAAAATCTATAAATAGGGGATCCCCTCACAATGAGGGCAAGTTTTTAGCATCCAAAGCAAGAAAGAAAGCTTGAAGAAAACCTCTCCAAGTGTAAATCCTCTTCATTTTTTAGATTTTAGAAACTTTCCAAATTCCAAATTTTTTTTTTAGAGAAGCTTTCAATTGTCTTTAGGCAAGCTTCATTTTTTAGTTTTTAGTTTTTGAAGATCTAGCTTCCATCTCCAAGGAAGCATTGTATGAAGGTGTAAATTCCAAATTCCAAAATCTGTAAAGGTTTGATTTAATATTATGTCTTTTTAAATTCATGTTCATGGTCGGTTTAACCGCCTAAGTTTTAATTTTGTCTTTAAATTCTTGTCTTTCAATTCATGTACATGGTCGGTTTAACCTCCTAATCTTATAAATTCCTTGTTCTTTACTTGATCCGTGGAGACCCTTGCAAAAGTATCCTTGAGAGAAAGCGGGGTAACTCGATCAAGATATATATATATATATATAAATATAATTAATATATATATATATATGATATATATATATAATTAGTATAATATATATATTTCGTTTATGCTTTATTATAATATATATAAATATATTATATATATATTTATTTCTTTTATGCTTTGTTATTTTTCAGTATTTCATTTCTGTCTATTTATTTCTTCTATCATGTCTTCTTTCTCTTGTTTATTTTTCTCCCTACGATCCTAGTGGTCCCTGGGTATATATATATATATATATGTGTGTGTGTGTGTGTGTGTGTAATAATTCTAGAAGTTGGTTGAAGCAGGTTTATTATTTTGTATAGTTTAAATAAAACATGAAGGAAATCAAAATCTAACCATTCTGAAATCCCATTAGGCTCAGAATTGGTTCTCTTTTAGCAATGTCCTGTTTAAGGTGTAGTTCCATTTGATGTTTTATTTATTAATTATTATTATTATTTTGGAATATATGAATAGAACCTCCTGTGTATTTAGCTTCATTTGTTAATTAATGTGGCCGAATCAATTGAAGTTTTGTAATGTCCCTGTCAGATTCAACATCGTTGTCCTGAAGAGGAAATAGGTATGGGGCCAACTTGCTTGTTATGGAATTATCGAGAAAATGTGGTGCATCGGTTTTTTGCTTCCGCTCTGCTTTGAAGTTGCTAGTTTTATTGCCGCCACTATTGGCTGCATGTGCCACCTAGTCGTCAAAGACTAGTACCTCTTTATTACCACTTATTAAAAAACGATTGTCGTTGTGAAAAAAGGGGCTTCAATGATTTTGTTTCTCGTATTCCATAATTAATCCGTTGAAATGATTGATTGAGATTTTAGAAATGATACTGATTAACTACATAGTGTTACTAGGTTGCTTGAATTGCTCTTACTAGTTTAGAGACACATATTTCTTAATCTTTGTCAATCTTTGTTTTGAACGCTTTGAATAGTGATGTAAATGTTCCTTCGAAATTGCAAATGGGGATGAACAAGTCAATGTTGATGCTATCGAATTGGTCGTTACATTGAAGGGAAGTAGCCACTCTTTTCTACCGCAACATCAACACGTTGTGCAGTACTACCAAGTATTAACTTCCGAGAATTACTTTCAAATTTATCCTGTTATTTTGCTCGCTTAGAGGATTTGGCAGCTTGAATGCTTTTTTAATACATTATAATGGTCCAAAAAAGGCATCATATGCTTAAATATATTGATTAGTATTTCAGTTTGATTTTGCGCTTCTATGCTTGTTTTTTATTTCTTTTACAAATTTCGGGCTCGGATGCAAGGCGGGAGTTGTTGGAAACCCCGCTAATACTGCATTTGGTTCCAAACTAGCATGACCTACGATTTTCCTACAGCGGGACAAGTTTTGGACCAACTTGGACATGAAAATAAGCTCGAGTCAACTTACCTCTATATTCGAGGATGGAATGGCAAGGTTTAACCACTTTATGATATTCCAAGGATGAAATCTTTGATTCAATAATTTGTATGAGCTCTTGATTAATTTTACATTTACAAAAATGTGTGAAAAGTTTGTTAGGTTTTGAAGGGTTGTTTTGTCGTGTGTATGGTGAAAAAGTGATGAAGTACCGTTTGTATATAATTTTGGCCTTTTCGTATACTCATTGTGCACATTTTGAATGGATGGCTTAATGCACGTTATATTTGTTAATTTTGATTGTAATTAATCGTTGGTTGATTTAGATTGGTGAATATTGGTACTATTGCCATTAATTACAGCGGTTAAAAATACAATATTATTGAGCAAAACGAAATCAATTTAAATTGATGTTAAAAGAAACAAATAACATCTGTTATAAAACGATGTGTTAAAATGTAAGACAACGGTTATTTTAATATAGACATCGATTTGGAAACCGAGGTAATTTCATAACTAAAACTGAACTGAAACAACAACGCTTGTACCCCATTGTGGTTTTAAGAACCAACATCGGTTAATCACCGATGTTAACAAACGATGTTGTTGTACAAAACAACAACGGTGAAAAACCGTTGTTAAATATACACTCACACTCTAACAATAGGGCATTAACATCGCTTATGTTTCCTAATAAACATCGTTTTTAAACCGACGTTGTTTCATGAATTGACATCGGTTTTAAACCGATGTTGTAAAACCCACTTTTAACATCAGGGGTTTCAACATCGGTTTTTTTCTTCAATAGACATCGGGTAAAAACCGATGTCTATGTGCGTTTTTCTTGTAGTGATTGAAATCGATAATTCCAACGGTAATTGGCCAAATTCCAACAGATTTTCCCCGTTGGAATTTCCATTTTTTTGTAGTGGGAGCCTAGACTGTTTATATTGCACCGTCTTATTTCTTGTGTGTGAATATCATTCGTGTTTATGGTTTCTAGAACTTGCTATTTGTCTATATCAAGACTACATTGTGTATGCGGAATATGAAAATGATTTAGACCATCTTTAAAATTTAACCCACTTTAGCCAACTAGACTACCAAAAAATACAAAAAATCCTTTGCTAGCCCGTTTGAGCCTTTGAGCCTATTTTCTTTGTTGCTTAGAGCCTTTTTGACCTTTGGATATCATCATACCATAGCCTAGACTAATGGAGATATGTTAGTGTAAGGAATTGATTTTGTTGATATCGTATATTCGAGATTAGTACGTGAGGTGGTGAAAAGTTGCACCAAAATATTATCAATTGGTTGAAAAATTGGGAGGTAAAACAAGAGAGTTTACAAGTCCTCAGAAAAAAAAGAAAAAAAAACTGAAAGAAAGATAGAAAAAAATAAAAATAATACTTGAGGACTTGTGAGAACTTTGTTTAGGAAGTTTTCTTATCTTTTCTCTAAGTAATTAACTTACGTGGTTGTTTGATTGAAATATGCATATTTCTAGAAAGGAATGGAAAATCGTGTGTAATTGTATTTCTCCACTTTATGCTTAGTTCTCTGTTTGTGGCATAAATATTTGAGATATAGTGAAGGAAGGGATGACAGTTTATGTACATATTTTTGCGCTCTCACCATTACTCCATTAGTCTTGGATGTTGAGGCATTTTCCTATATTTATCCTATCTTAACCAAAAGCCTATATTACAATCAAAAGAAAAGTTCATTTGATTCATATTAGGCACACATGTTTAGTGGTGGCGAGTTTAGATTTTTGCAAGCTTATATTAAGCCATTTTCATTGAATTGACTTGAGAATTATTTATTCTATTTATACACTTTGATTGCTTGAGTGATACACTTATCCGGTGAGGGATTGCAATGTCAAACACTTTACTTTGAATTGGTTGTTGCATATTAGGTGATCATGAGCTTTAGAGATTGATTATTGTGTTGTGGAAAAGTGCTTGAGATTTAATAATATTTTGATACATGGTATATCGTTGAGAATCCTTGTTGTTTAAAAATTCACACATACATGCATGCATTCCTTTCTTTCTTTTGTTACTCGAGGACTAGCAACATTTTAAGTTTGGGAGGAATTTGATATATAATTGATTTTTATGCATGCATTTTGGTGTGTAATTTGACAAATAATTCGTGCATTATGGCGTATTTAGTTTAGTTTCATTTGTTGGGCGTGATACTGCGATTGTTCTATTATTTTGTAGAAAATAAAGCCGAATTGGAGGTAGAATAGAACATGATATCAATGGATGTCACAAAGGATACACACGAGCAAGACGGACCAAGAAAACAAACAATAATTTGAATAAATTAGGTTGGACATGTCGAAAAAAATTCCAGAGATGGCTTTTTGGGTAAAAATGAGCCACACCACCTGGTTGTACGATATCGCAAGGGCAATCTGGAATCACACAACCAGGATGTGCAAAATAATATGGGTCGTGTGGAACCACATGACCAGGCCATGCCGTGGCGCATGGGCCATGTGGGAAAGCTATGTTTTGACGGATTTTTATCCTTATTTTGATTGGATTGAGTTGGAGAAACCTAGAGGCGACTATAAAAGGAATAATAGAAGACCTAACAAGAGAGAATCATATTGGAGAGCAAGAGAGCCGTCCTTGAGAGCAAAAATAGAGATCTTGGGGAGCCACACAAGGGGTTATCAAGGAAGTCACCATGATTCCATATTTTGAAGACGGATTCATCCAAGCCAGGGGAATTCATCATCATAGTCTAGAATTTCTATCTATTTGTTTCTTTCCTTTTACGTTAAACATGTCGTTTATTGATTCGTTTATGAGTTCATAAACAAACATGTCTAGCTAATTTTTTTGATAGGACATCATGTAGACTCTTGATCAATTTGATATTCGATTTGTTTATTTTATTAGTTTGTTTTACCTATCTATTTTTAGTTTCTTGTGCTTAATTCTTGTGGATTAACTGATCAATAATTCGCATGTTTGATATGTTGGTTCATAATTCGAGAGATGAGTTCCAACAATGGATTAAAGAAATCACAACATTAATAATTGTAGAGTCGAGAGGCTTATGATGTTTATGGAATTTTGATACTTGCTTCAATATACTTTTGGGATTCGATATTAATTGTTTAGTAGAGATGCTAGCAAATCATTATTGATCTATGGTTTATTTGTCTCGAGAGAGGAAATAAACTAAGATAGGAATAAAGTCCATACATAAGATATAATTAGCTTTGCGAGGCACAAATTAGATATAATTTAGAGATGCATGTCGAAATAATAGTCATAGGATCGTTTTTATTCATTGGCTAATTCTCTATTGTGAGCTTGTTAGTTGTTTGTTTATTTTATTTTATTTAAATTGTTAGATAATTCAAACTCATATTTTTGTCCATTTCAATAAAATTGAGGCTACTACGATTGCGGTAATCTATGTTCTTTAATCAATCCCTGTGGAATACGACATTGCTTTCTGCTATATATTAACTACACCGTATACTTCTGGTTTAGCTTATAAATTTTGGCGATCAAAAGAAACCAAAACTTAAGCTACTGATTCAACTATAGAAAACAAACAAATGTATTTGAAACCCATTGTCAAGGTTTTGCACTTCAACATGCAATGCTTTATTCATGCTTAATATTATCCTTCTGAATGTACAAGTAAGGTAATGTTTTACAAAATCACTATATAAATACAGGTAAATAGCATCAAGGTTGTGAAGACTTAGTAAAACCAAGTGTTGCATCACATAGATATGGAAAGCAATACATTAAACCTATAAAGTCGCGAAATAAAAGTGAATAAAGTCATGTACAATATAGCAATAGTTAGATGATATTATCAAGTTATATTTGTCACTGATTTATGTTCACCTACTATTTTGAAGAAAATCAGAAAATACTGCTGAAACCTCAAATTTCCAATCTAAGAACATGAATCAGAAAACAATGCAGAACCACAAGCTTAAAAATCCAGAATAAAACGCAGTTAGTCAGCCTTTTTGTAATTTATCCCTAATAGAAAAAATTAGGGGTTATCTATAAAAAGGGCGACGAGTGAGAATGCAGCGATAGACTCCTTTGATCGATTACGTAGAAAGAAATTTTTAGTTTGGGAGAGTGAGAATGGCAAACAAATTATTACTTGTAGAGGATAGAAGAACAGTTCCAACGACTTATCTCTTTGAAACAAACTGGAAATTGCATTATGACAGTAAATCACTCTGCAAAGCATTACAAATAAAGAGAGGTGGATCATATCTCCACCCAGTGACACAAGACATAGAATGTTGCTCTTGCTAATACATGGGCAACTAAATTCGTTGATCTCCTAATACAACGAGAAGATACACTAGACAATGCATAAATTAATCCTGAATGATTCCCGAAAAGTAGGAATTATCAATTAAATCTTCTCTGATAGCCTTAATCACTTCCCACGAGTATGACTCTAACAATATAGTAGCCCCTGAGGCCCATTAAAAACTCATATCCAATACCCAAAAGAGAAGGCCAACCCATTGCAACCGACCCACCACTCGGACCCGAGTTATGTTCCACCCGACTGAGAAACCGCGGGTCCTCTTAAGTCCATCTGGACCGTTCATTTGAGGGTATCATTTGTAGCCATTCATATCCCCATTAAAAGCCCTCTAATGAATCCTTAAATAGGGAACTGTAGCTAACAATTATTCTCTCGATTCCACCAGTGGCTACATTCCCTGAACTCTCTCTTTTGTCTCCTTCGATCACAAGCTCTAGTTTTCTTTGTGATTCCATGTGAGCTTCTTTTTCACTGTGAGTCGCGAGAGAAGGGCGCTCGACTTTGTGTTGTTAAGTCCCCCGTTGTGTGTGGTGTTCTCCAGGTTTTCTGGTTTTTCTCGAGTGGCTGCCGAGGTGGGGGTCTTTGGAGGCGTGAGGCTTGGGTATCTCTTTGTGGGTTGCCCGTTGCTTGGTCCAAGCCTTGGTTTTCGTAAACACTAGTAGGGGAGTCTTCGTTTTACGAGCCGAAGCCAATCGGAGTTGTCTTTCCTTACCTCTGTTCGGAAGAGCCCGAAGGAAGGACGATCGAGCTAGGCTTGAAGAATACACGGTGATATCTTTCTGTTGTTGCTTTCGATTTCGGATCTAGATTATAGCTTGCGATTTGATTTGTTTCCTCTTCTTGTAGGCGGCGTGTCCGGTTGGTCAAAGGCGCCCCATTTTCAGGCGGTCTCTTTCTTGGTTGATTCGGTTCAAGAGGGTTTGGTATATTCGGTTTATATTTTCTTTGTTTTAGAATATTTGTAATCCCTAATCCCTATCCCGTAGGCCGTATTTGTAATAGTTTATTAGTTAGATTATTGTAATCGTCATTAGGCTATGGCGTTAAATCACGTCAACGAAAGCGGGTTGATACCTATGAGAACCCTATAACTTCCAGTTTCTTTGAAATTTATCTCCTCCCCTCCAACCAAGACTCAACTTATTTAAAAAAAAACCTAAATTATCCTTAGTTGTCAAAGCATCTCCGCAAGCTCTCCACACTAAAGTTTTAACCTTTTAAGGAACTTTGAGAGACCACAAGATTTTCCAATCAAACGAAGAAGCGTAACACCGGGTTTCATTCGGTGTTCACTTAAGCTTCTATGTCCAAATTTTGCCGTATAAAAGCATTTCTTGTCTCAGTCCACATCTAACAATCTTCCCGTATATTGTTGAGAATTTGTTGATCCCTTCAAATAAGAAACAACACAATAGTTTCCTCATCCCATTGATTTCATCAAATCAACAAGCGACAGATTAGCCAATCCTTAGGAGCAGGAGAAGAAACAAAAGCATTTGATTCATCGACACCCAATTAGTATCACACCAAACTGAAATATTTTTATACGCATTTAGACACAACAACATCTTTTGCACAAAAATACTACGCCAAATAAAACTTGGATTAGATCCCAACGACTTATTCACAATACCCATTTTTCTAAATAGACAAAAGCTTTTAAATATTATTTCTTAAATACACTAAATATTCAGTATTACTTTTTCTTTTTATGATTCATGGAATAATCATAAGTTCATAAAAAATTATAGAAAAGGTCCGTCCTCATTATTTGTAAGTAATCAATTATTCGCAATTAATTACTATCATTTGCTATGGAATTCTCTTAATATTGGAACTAATTTGAATGTCGGAGAGGCCTCCCTCGGACAACTCGTGGTCCAACTAACATTTGCTAAATTATGGTAGACAAGTTCCCATCTCAAGAACTATCACACGAAAATAAATTTGACTTTGCTCACAAATCTTAACTTGAGTTCTCTGTCGATTTTAAGCAAAGATCAAATACTATAATATTTATGTTGTTTTCCTCTCACCGCAATAATTGTATTAACTTAGAAATTATAGGTTGTGATAGCTTGTGAATATTTTTCCCAAATTTTCATCTTTTAGCAAGAAATTTGTGGGATGTGTGATTATTTGTGGAAAAATTATTTTTTTAAAATAAAATCTCATTTCTCTCTAAAATTAACTCACATTTTCTTTCTGTCTCGCACTCTCAAATACCTATTCATACTATTTATTTCTCTTTCCCCTTCTATTCATATAAGAATTTGGTAATTTTGTTAGTTTGTCACAATTTTTATTATTTTTATCTAAATCTTTATAACAAAAGACATAAAATGAGATTTTTATTTTCTAAATCTTGATAACAAAAGACATAAAATGAGATTTTTATTTTTGGTTTATTTCTTTGAGTCTTTATTTCTTTGGGATTCGTGTGATCCTCATATCGCTCTTACGTGGTTGATCGTCTATACGTGGTTGATCGTCTTTTTGGTTTTTATTAGTATTAAAGGAACTCCGAGCGTAAAAGCCGCTTGACCCTACACCGCGAGTGTAGTGGAATCTGTGGTGCGAGGGTTTCCTATCTCGTGGCACTTATTTGTGCTTCACAGTATTCTGAATTTTTCGTGTGTTTGTTGCTTGTTGTGATTATAACTTGCTTTGTGTGCCTTGTGTTCTCAAAACTGTTGTGTTTTTGTGAAAATGATCGTGCCTAGTTATAATCTTGAACTGTTTAATGGAAAAACTGATTTTTCGATTTGGCAACAAAAGCGAAATGGATTTTAATCCAACAAAAAGTTTATAAGGTTGTTAGTGGTGTTTATCTTTGAAAAAGATACATTTAAAAGAAACTTGAAATTGATGAGTATGCTTATTCTTCTATTATTTTGAACCTTTCTTACTCGTGCTTAGAAAAGTTGGTAAGCTTGCTCCAAAGAAAAGCTTTGTGGGAAAAATTAGAAGAATTGTATATTGAAACTTCTTTACTAGTAAGTTGTTTTTGCTTGAATTTTTTTGATTTAAACTTGACTTAAACAAAGAGATTGATGAAAATTTGGATGTGATTACCAAATTAATTCAAGATATTAAGTTGACGGGTGATAAGAATATTGATGATTATACTCCAATTGTGCTTTTGAATGCTATTCCCGAGTCTTATGGTGATGTTAAATCGGCTATTAAGTATGGTATGGACACGATCACACTTGACATCTTTTGTTGTGAATGACATTAAAGGCAAAGAATTGGATTTAAAAGTCAATAAGTTCTAGGCAAAATTCTCGTGAGGTTATGCATGTGAGAGGGCGTTCTCAAAATAGGTTTAATAAACCGGTAATAATAACAACTTAAATTTGCTAAGAAAAAGGGAAAGAGTAAGTCAAGGTCTAAATCTAGGCCTCAAAACTAGGAAGTGTTATGAATGTGGTCAACATGGTCATTCAATCGGGGAATGCCCTAATAAAAGAGGTAATCAGATTTTTAAACAAAATGAGCATGCGAATATGGCTTCTACGTGTGAAAATGCGTCGATGTCTTTATAGTTTATGAAAACTGTCTTTGATGTGAATTAGTGCATTCGAATTCGTGTGTGAAACTGAATGGCTTGTTGATTCTGGTTGCACTTTTCATATGACACCTTTTAGAAGGCTATTTTCTAATTATAAGGAAGTATTGCATGGTTCTGTGTCATTGGCTAATCAAAAACAGTGTAATATTGTTGGAATTGGTGATGTATGTTTAAAATTTGATTGGCTATGTTTTGACTTTGAAAAATGTGAGGCATGTTCCGATTTGTGTAGCAATCTGATTTCATGTCTTTTTCTTGAGGACGATGGTTTAGAGGAAAATGGGGAAAAGGTTTAATGAAAATTTTCAAGGGAAATTTGGTAATTTTCAAAGTCGTTAAAAGGAGAAATTTGTATTTTTGTCTTCTTTGAACTTGAATTTAACTTGCAAAAGTGTGAATGTTGTGTGTGCCTCCGAAAATGACAAAGCGATTTGTGGCATAAACGTTTGGGTCATGAGTGCTAAAGGTCTTGAAATTTTGCATAAAAATGGATATTTTGGAAAAGATAAGGTATCTAGTATGCCATTTTGTGATTCACGTGTTCTAGGCAAACAGTCCAGAGATAAATTTCCTATTTCCCACCCCTAACAAATCAGCCTCTTAGAAATTCTTGAGTATTTGCATGCCGATGTGTGGGGTCCAAGTATTATTACTCATGGTGGTTCTAGGTATTTTCTTTCATTATTGATGATTTTTCAAGAAAAGTTTGGGTGTTTTGTAGGTCCCAAGGGGTGTGAGTGTAAGGTTTAGAAGGGGGTTGAATAAACCTTACCAACTTTTCGATTTAGTCCTTTTAAAGCGTTCGAGTTAATATTTCACGGTGAGTCCTTGATGGACAACTAAGTTAGTTAATCGGCAAAGTTAGTCACTCAACTTGAGACTCAACCGAAATTTGATAGAATAACTCAATTTGTTTTGACTAAAGACTTAACTCGATTGTGATATATTTTCAGCGGGAAGACTTAACACCCTTGAATTTGGTTAAGTTTGTTTTAATACTTGGTTTTAGCACTTGTTGATTATCAATTGGATAGCAAATTTATCGTGAGATATTAAAGTAATATGCAGAAATTAAAATCTTTGAAATGTAAATACCACAATAAGTTTTCATAGAGGTTCGAAGATGGGGTAATTCTTCTTCTCCTCTCTTCTCCAAGCTGGAGGAATCCACTAAGTATTGATCAATATACAAAGTGGTTAACGTTCAGATACAAGTCTTGATCACCACGGTGACTTGATCTCTTCTTCTCAATTTCTACTCCCTCTCTTTTCTCATAAACTTTGGATTTGAATCATCTGATCTTTTTCTTTCTTGTCTTTCCTCCCCATAATTGAGTTTGTCTTATATTTTCTTCTTCAATCCTCTTCGCATACTCAACATTGTTTTTATACTTGAAGAGGTTAGCTTATTTTCAAAAGACACTGGTTAGCTTGTCTTGTTCGATCCAGAATTACATAGATGATTCTTGACTTTCTTGACGGATCATGTATTCCAATGTTTTTGGCACTTTAAGAAAAGCGATATGGAGGTATTACTTGTTTAAGTAATTTCTTGACTTTTCGAAACCTCTTCTCACTTTGCATTTTCTTAACTTCCCAGGTGACTCCTCGACTTCCAATCGTTCTTGTCTTTGGGTCCTTCCTCTTTTTCATTGCACCTTGAGAGTTGATATTTTCTTGCCTTCAATCCTCTTCTGCGATTGTACTTGCATGTTCGGCATTGTACTTCGGCTTGTGACCAGCCCTATCTATTACAAGCAATTTACAAGAACTTTTACCATCAAAATCAAAAATAATTTCCCAACAATTTCCCCCATTTTTGATGATGACACTTAAAACATTCATACAATAATTAAACAACAAAGATACATCAACCCGTAGCCATAGAATCAATCTTTTATTGATCAGTAACCTTCTTGATCAAAGCGTCTTAAGGTAATCATGTTCATCAAAATTATCTTGATGCTACGAAGACTTACATAAAGATGTATTTACATAGTAAAATACATAGGTGACAACAACACTTCATCTCTTTTTTTGTCATCTTGACCCTCTCATCTTCCTCCTTTTTTTTCATAATACTTCATCTCTTCTTTTTCTTTCTTGTCTTTCCTCCCATAGCATTTGAGTTTGCTTCTATTTTCTTCCAATCTCTTCACATACTCTCACATTGTTTTTAGCCACTTGCGGGTTAGCTACTTCGTCGAATCAAAATAGATCCCTCCCTCTTTCCCTGGATCTATGTATTCAATGTTTTTGGGCGAGAGGTCTTGAAACCTCTTCCTCATCCAGTTTTTTTCTGGTTCTTCCTCTTTGGGCGTACAATTTGTCTTGGGGGCCTTCTTCCCAGTGAGTGACTATAGTTTAGAGACGCTTTTGGGGGTACAAATCCAGGCTTGAGCCATGGACATATTTGCGAAGTAACCTTGGATCGAGCGTCTTGAATTCATCAAAAGATCTTGGCTCGGTTCGACATACGAAATGGCATAGGTGTCTTGTCTTGTTGGAATGCCTCCATGTTGTTTGAGAATATCCATGTTCGGGCATCCATCTTTCCTTCCCTTCCTTCATCCCTGCTTCAACTATCTTTCTCTTTTCTCTCTTTGAGTGTTGGAGTGGTAGAACCCCCTTCGCAGGAGTTTCTTTGATGATATCGGTGTGACAAGACCTTGTTGGGGGTTCTAGCAATCATCAAGGTCATATCTTTCGAACCTTCCCCCTCATGATTTTCCTTTTTCTCTCTTAACGCCCCCCTCGATAGATTTTCCTTTCTTCTCTCTTCTCTCTTCCTCATTTGTCTTTCCCTTCACATTGCGTCCTCTTCGACCGGATCCTTTCAACGCCTTTAGGTATTCCTCTTTCCCCTTTTTGGCATCATCAAAGGAGAAGAAACCCTGGAAACAAGCTAGCAATCATGAAGTCTAAGCGGTGATAGGTGAGTTATGCTTGAATCTGTTTGTGGAATATCTTTGCACGAATTCGGAGCGGGTGGCGTTGGATTCATTTGTTACCCGGCTTCATCTCGGCCATGAGGAGGCTGAACTTTCGATCCATGTTCTCTCTCTGCGCAATAGGAGCTCTTGCTTATTATGTTCACGCATGTCTTTGCATCTCGTGGTGTGAGATTCATGCATTCGTTCGATGTTCTCTTGCATTCTTGTCTTCGCATCGGCATTCTCGGCCCGCGGACTAGCAATTTATTGAACAATGTCTGAAATATCGAGCTTGTTCTCACGCGCATTGTCTGTTTGTTGTTGCCACCATTCGGATCGACAATTATGCCATGGATCGGCGATAAGGTTTGCGTCTCTCGTTATCGGCCTCATGTCGGTGAGGCACTGGTGCCTCTCCATCTTTTCTATCTCTGCAAATATGGCCTTGAAAACTTCTTGAACCTCATTTTGTCATTGTCTCGGTGGCGGCCCCAGCGTCAAAGTCAAAGTCTCTTTGGGATGATGGTGTCTGTTGGAATAACGAGGATCATGTTTATGGGCGTTCTTGATCTCTAGGCGATTCTTTAGGAAGGTCGGTACTTCCGGAGAGAAGAAATGATTCTACAAAAGGATCATCACGAGCGGCGGGAATCGCTCAATGACAACTTGTGCTTGTGAAGTTCCGGTGGAGTCGATCTGCTGCTGACTTGAGGAGCTGCGCGATTGATTCTGTTTGTTTGTGGTGCATTGTGAAGTTGACCCGACTTGCTGAGCCTCATTTGTCTTACTTGACCGTCGGTCCCATCTGGTTTTCCACATGAGTTGGTGGTCTTGGCCATATCGAAGCATCATCGGACGATGATGAGATTTCCATGGGTGGCTCATCATCAAAATTAAATGTTTGGCGAGTAGCCTTAAGGTCGAGACTTACTCGTGCTTGGAAGAACATCCTGGTGAGTCTTTTGGATTGGCAATAGGGGATGACTTAGCCGTCTTCACCTTTAGATCCCGAGAAAGGTTACATCGGGGTTGTCTTGGGAATCGTGAAGAGCACTTATCACCTTTTTAGATGGATCAATGATAGTAGGAGGGATGTTACGTGCGTCCAGTCTCTTTACCCCGGGAAGTCTCAACCTCCGTTGGCCTTCATTACCTCATATAGTCTCAAATGCGGCGAGGCCTAGGACGGTCCCTTCAACGGTGTTTGTCTTGGGGTCTTACGAGGTGGCATCGGCTGAGTCTCAAATCCATGGATTGCACTTTGATGCCAGTGTTAACTCGGGCGGTTCCTTCGCGTGCCTCGATTGCATTAGCGGCGTCATTGGCTGCGGAAGCGATTGTACTTGGTGAGACGATCTTAAGCATGCGAGCCTGCATCGTCGATGACAACTTCTTTGTGTATTCGATTGTTGTTCTCCACTTTGCCTCAAGATTCGTTGTGAAGTCATTGCGGCATCCTCAGGCCTGCTGCGGTGGAGGAGTTTCCCCCGGTGGCACACCAAGCGGAGTGACTTGGAATGGGGTCACTCGTCTCGGACTTCCATTTGTTCCTTTGAGTATTCGGCCGTTGGGGCGGTGGTAAGACACCTTCATTAGGGGTTGGCTGTTGGGGTCCCCGTAATCCCGATTTCATTGCGAGTTCCGTTATCACCTTACGAGTGGTGGGGAAGTGGTGGCGGCGACAATAGTGGCGATATGATGCACCACTCCCATCGGATCAATCTCGGTGCGATGTGGAGGACTCCTGGTCCTTCCAACAATCGTTGCTCATGTAGGGCCCTGGATTCCGCATGGCTTCTTTGCATCTCAATTCTTCTGTAGCGGCGGGTTCGGATCCTCATCACTCCCGGAGAGAACATCGAGATGAGGATGTGTATGATCGATGGTTCGATAAAGGGACAAATCTTTGGCCTTTTCACGAGCCTCGGCTTCCTCGCCGGTCTCTCATTCTCCTTGTCCTTGAAGATCGCAAGATATCTATGCGATTTTCTTCATCGGTCTTGGACCACATTGGTCAATCGAAAAGTTCATCGGTTTGTCTTCTTACGCAATGAATTCCGGTCTTTGGGCTGTTCTGGATCGGCTACAAACTTCCATTTCCTCCATTTCGTAGGCGATTTTGGATGTGCGGATATGGTGGGGATATGATCATCACATCATCATCCTTGTCATCTTCTCCCTGCTTGTGTCCCTCGTGCTCGGGGATTGAGGGTAGCAAACTTTGGTGCTCCACACCCTCGGTAGCATCATTGCGGGAGGATACAACCCTGTCAACAAGGAGAGTTTGCTTTCTGTTTTGCCTTTTGTGTCTGTTTACATTCGGACTACAATGTCTTGATTTGCCTCTGTGATCGGCTTGGTGGACTTGGTTTGTTTCATCAATGATTTACGGAGACTCTACTCTCTTGCCGATCTCGGTATTTGTTTGGTGAGTGGCGGACTCGGCCGGTTTCTCAAGCTCAGGCGGCAGAAGAGTCTTCTTCTTTGAGTCCTTACCGAGGAGGGATTTACGGCTCGGATATGGTTTCTTCGAGTCTGGGCGGCGGGGCGATCTTTCGTCTTCTTACGAGGAGCTGGTCGTCTCGGCTTATCGGTTCTCCTTTTCTTGACAACCGGAGAAGGTATTTGAGGTTCCTTCTCGCTGCGAGCTGCTGGAGGGGAGACACTTGGCGTAGGGGCGGGTGACTCGAGGCTGCGGGGGTAGGGGCATCTTTCGTTTTCTTCTTCTTTCTTTGGGGGAACGATCTTCTTAGCAGCTGCGGGGTGACCTTCTTTTGGGGAGAGGAGGAGGCATTTGTTTCTTGAGGACGGTGATTCCCCTCCTCGTATCGACTCTCTTTGCATATGCTCTCTTACGTGCTCAGGAAAGGTTAGATCGGAACATCTTCTTGTTTACATGGGCGC
The DNA here is from genome assembly GCA_016081115.2 of Rehmannia glutinosa. Classification (NCBI taxonomy): domain Eukaryota; kingdom Viridiplantae; phylum Streptophyta; class Magnoliopsida; order Lamiales; family Orobanchaceae; genus Rehmannia; species Rehmannia glutinosa. The sequence goes on from JABTTQ020000592.1 coordinate 36,596, forward strand.
CTTTCCATGTCGAAGAGGAACTCTTTTACTTCCCGTCATCCGGCCAATTACCAGGCCGTACCCGAGGAACCTCAAAGCGTACCATCCTCATTGAAGGATTTATTCCCGATATTACAGCGGGGCTGCGTATACAAACTCGGCCAAGTTTACCTTCTTTTCTTCAATGATCGCGGCCATTCACGATCGACTTAGCTTTAAGCAGGTTGGTCAAAGCTTCCAAATTTGATGTCATGCATTTGGCAACAATGTCCGACAATTTGTGGTAGTCTCTTTCATGACTTCTTGTTAGTTGTGTAGACCACCTTCGCGGCCGCGTCGGACTTGGCTCTTCGCTTCCAAGCGGCAACCAGGTTAACATCGGCTTCATAAATCTCGGCACTCTGCCGGCAACAAGCGATGTTTGCGGATCGGCGATTATGGTGAAAGCTTTTCCGTGATAGAGGACTTGATGCCCTCATCGTGAACTTCGGTGTTCACGTAGAAGCTGTGCGACCTCTTCCACGTAGGTCGCCGGAAACTCCATCGTCAAAAAGCGGTTTGCCGGACTTTTCCAACTTCTATGCTATCTTCTTCACAAGGGTGTTGTCGGACCCTGTTTGATCATCTTGTCGAAATCCCACAGTGGGCCAGTGTGGATTTGCTTTCCCAACTTGCGAAATCATGAGTAGATGCCATTTTCGATGTTTTCGAATGAAACTTTGAAAATGACGTGAGGATTTGTTAGGGTTTTGAGAGAAAATTTCTTCTTTGCCTTCGAGATAGAGATGAGCAGGTTTTGGTAAAGTGAGAGAAAATCGGACGAAATGGTATAAGTATGGGTTATGAAAGGGCGTGCGGGTGGTTTTGAAATTTGATCAAGATCAATGGTTGATTTTGCACGCCAATTTACACTTAATCTCTCGTATTTAATGCGGCAACATTTATATCAATCATAAGCTTTGTGTGCGACTTTTTTATTTGCACGTCATAATTATCTTTGATGTCATTCTTAAAAACATTCCCGCTTAGTAAAAGCATTGCGTTTTTGTCACTTTGCTCATAAATGACTCGGCTTATTCCTTATTGATTTAACTCTTCTCTCTTTGCACATAAATACTTTATTCTAACTCGATCGGTGATTCTCCGATCTGGTGATTTACTTAGGTGATTTAAGAGTTGACTTTTTTCATCTTTTCGTGCTTCATCTCTTTTCTTTGAGTCTCTTGAGTGTCAACTCGGCTCAATTAACCCCAATTCATGTTTGAGTTCTTCAAATCTTGATTCACATAATGGTTTTGTGAATATGTCGGCTAAATGCTTATCGGTTGAGATATATTCTAAGGTGATGTCCTTCTTTTCAACATGATCTCTTATGAAGTGATATCGACATCAATGTGCTTTGTTCTTGAATGCAACACGGGATTTTGAGTGATTGCAATTGCACTTGTGTTATCACACATAATTGGAATTTCCTTTTCTTCAACCTCATAGTCTCTCATTTCTTTGTCTCATCCATAAGACTTGGGCACAACCATTTTGCCCGCGTCTATGTATTACCTTTGTGGAGGTAGCTATTGAATTTTGCTTCTTGCTAAACCATGAAATTAGCCTATTTCCAAGCATTTGACATGTGCACGAGGTACTTTTCTGTCAACTCTACATCTAGCATAGTGGAGTCTAAATAACCAATTAGCTTGAATCCACCTTCCTTTGGATACCATAAGCCGACTTCTTGGCTTCCTTTCAAATATCTCAAGATTCTCTTTTTGTAGTCATGTGACTTTCTTTTGGTGCGATTGAAATCTTGCACATACACCTACAACAAAGGTGATGTACGGCTGCTTGCTGCGAGATAGAGCAATGATCAATAAGTGCTCGTATACGGTTTGATCTGAGGCTTGCCATTTGCATCCATGTCCATTTTGGTGATGTGTTCATTGGTATTTTCACGAGAAGACTTCTCTTCCATACCAAATTTCTTCATTAAGTCTCTGGTGTATTTTGTCGACTTATGAAGGTTCCATCCTTAATTTTGTTTCACTTGGAGTCAAGGAAGAATGTCGACTCTCCCATCATGCTCATTTCAAATTTGCTTTGCATAAGATTTGAGAATTTATCACCTGACTCTTTGTTTGTGGATCCAAAGATGATGTCATCCACATATATTTGAACAAGCGTATACTCTTCCCATCTTGAATTACGAAGAGTGTTCTATCCACTTTGCCTTTTGTGAATCCGTTCTCGATCGGGAATTGTGATAATGTATCATACCATGCTCTGGGTTTGTTTCAATCCATATAAAGCTTTCTTGAGTTTGTATACCTTATCTCCAAGAGTCTTGCTCAAATCCTGGAGGTTGTTCAACATATACTTCTTCTTCCAATAATCCATTAATGAATGCACTTTTACATCCATTTGATATACAATAAAGTTCTTGTGAATTTGCATAGGCAATAAACATCCTTATGGCTTCCAATCTTGCCACGGGGCAAAAGTTTCATCAAAATCTATTCCTTCTTCTTGGCAATACCCTTTGGCTACCAATCTTGCTTTGTTTCTCACCCACAGAACCTTTCTCATTCATCTTGTTTACGAACACCCATTTAGTGCCGATAACGTTTTGATGGGTAGGTCTTTGAACCAATTCCCACACTTTGTTCCTTTCAAAGTTGATTCAACTCTTCTTGCATGGCTTGAATCAATGTGTGTCATCAAAGCTTGTGACACATCTTTTGGCTCTATTTGTGAGATAAAGCAAGTGAACATAGCTTCTTGTTGGGTTCTGGATTTGGTTTTACACCTTCTCTTACATCTCCAATGATTAGTTCGGTGGATGGTCTCTCGGCCATCTTACATCGAGGTTGGAGTAAGTTATTTGGATTGATCGTCTTGCGGTGTGTTATTATGATCAACTCTCTCATTATCATTTAGCTGCTGATTTTCCATCTGTCTTTGAGACTCGGCTATCTTATCTTCATCGGACTTATAATTCGCCGACTTCAACATAGGGACTCTTTCGCATCGTTGGTTGATTGAAACTTATCGGTGACTCTTCAATGTCTTCTCCATTTACATTGGGTTCATCAAACACCACATGGATGGATTACGTAACCATTGTCCTCTTGTTGAGCACTCTGCCAGGCTTTGCTTTCATTTGAGTATCTGAAGATACCTTCATCGACTTTATCATCAAAAACCTTTAAATTATCTTTGACATTGTTATGGATGAAGCATTTGCATCAAATATTCTAAAATATGCAACATTTGGCTTTCTCCTGTCCAAATCTCATAGGGAGTCTTTGTCGACTATGTTTATCATGCATCTATTTTGAGTATAACATCTTTGTGTTTATTCTTGACCCAAAATCTTTTAAGCGACTCTGCCCGGCTAACATGGTCCTTGCTTTGCTTCTTTGAGAGTTCTATTCCTTCTTTACGCAACTCCATTCTGCTTTGTGGAGTCCTTGCTGAGATAATTCATGACCAATACCATTTTCAATACGATCTTGAGTTATTATACCATTGACAAACTCGGTTCCTGTCGAGATCTTATTTTGATAATGGTTTGACTCTTCTCATTTTGGATTCTCTTCATCATTTGTGGTAGTTTCTGCGAGTTTCTTTCTTCTTACACATGAATATTGTCCATGTATATCTTGAGTAGTCATCTAATACCACCAAGGTGTATTTCTTCCCACTTATCTTTGCATTTGGTTCAATTTGGACCAAATAGATCCATATGTAGCTTGGTCTGATATTCTTGTTGAAGATGGACATGTCTTTTCTTTGAATGATGATTTGATTTTTTCCCATCGGCATGCATCACATATACTCTCCTTCTTGTATCTTGAGTGCGGAAGTCCTTCCGAGATTGCTTCTTGCAAGTTTGTTAATAGTTTTGAAGTTCGGGTGACTTAGCTTCTTGTACCTAACCAACTTGATTCAATTTGTGCTTTTTGCTAGTAGACAAGTGTTCGGTGTTGCGGTTGACCAATCTACCACATACATGTTCTTTTGCGCATCCTTGCAACACTATTTCATTAGTTTTAGTGTCCTTTATTTGGCATACACCCATATTGAATCCAACATTGTAGCCTTTGTCACGAGTTGACTTATGCTTAGCAAGTTGAAATTGAGGCCTTCAACATATGCAACATCGTAATTTCTAATCCATTTTTCTTGATGGATCCAATGCCTCTTATTTCTCCTGGAGCTTCATTTCCTCCAAATATGACTTTTGCACCTCTAACCTCTTTGAATTTTGATAGATTTTCTTGTTTCTGTCATGTGCTGGAACATTCACTATCCATGTACCAGGTTCCTTGGCACTTTCATTTTGCTCCTTGAACTGCAATCAAGGAAATTAGGTTTTAGGTACCCATACTTGCCAGGTCTGAGGGGGTTAGTATTGTAAGATGATCCAACCAACCTATAGCCACATGATTTGACTCTAAGAGGTTGCCATCTATCGGTGCCATAATCATAATTAATCTTGGCAAATTGCTTGGGGTTCTAGGTTCATACAAGCTGTCTCTTTTGTGCGTATGCTGTGCATGTGTTTTAGCAATTGCCTTCTTTGGGTAGTTGTGATATCTCGAGTGTAGTGCCTAGGTGAATATGTGTCGATGATAATAGCTCTTATGCCTTTGGAATGGCCTTTCTTTGAGTTCTAGGCCTTTGCCACTTAGGCTTATATTCCATAGGTCTTTTTGATAGTTCATATTATTCCAATCGGCTTAGCTTGGGTACTTTCTACCATTCCCATCATATGTGTTTCTTTTATAGACCTTGCAGGGCTTTTGGTAGCTCTGTTTCTTCTTTACAGAGTATCTCTCCATTTGGAGTTTCTTTGAGGAACTCATTTGGATTTCTTCTCATTGTCCTCTCGGCACACTCAATTTATTGTTTTCCTTTTCCTTTATAACCAAGGCCAGTTTGCTTGTGATTGTGCTTTGGAATCAATGTGTGTGCATCATTTGGAGTTTTGGATTTTAGAGATGCTTCATTACTTGAAGATCCTTTTTCCAAAATCACTTTTGGAGCTTGACATAGTACAAAGGAATTAAATCTAAGCTTTGTCTTATCTCGCATTCTCTTTGACTCATAATAAGATCATCCAGGGATTTAGATGCTTTAGTGAATGAGGCAATCACATTTTTGAGGTCATTCTCCCTCTTTTCTATAGCAGCTATCTCTACTTTTAACTTAGCATTTTCAGCCTTTAGACTTTTATTCTCATAAGCTATTTGACTTAGAGTACTCAACTTCTTAGTCAGTTGTGAGTTTGGCTCTTGAGTAAATTTGTTTTCCTCATTTAGTAGTGTGTGTGAGGATTTAATGTATTCAAAATCTTTCATCATTTTGCCTAATGAATCATAAAAATCGAGTGGGTGATGAAGTGTGTGTGTCACAATCACTATCACTAGTATACGAGTGTGATGAGTTAGAGTGTACCTCATCTTCTTGGTCAGGTTGGTTTTGTTCTTTAGCCATTAGACGGATCAAGGCTTCTTCTTCGAGTCACTTGAGTAGTCGGCTTCACTACTCTCCAGGAAGTCTCTTTGTGTCTTTTGACTTGATTGTGTCTTAGTAGTTTTGCGACCGTGACATTGCCTTTCTCTTTTCTGTCTTCTTTCTCCGAAGACTTTTCTTTCCTCTTCATTCTGTATTTGTTGACTACAGGATATGGGCATTCAATGGCATAGTGCCGGGTTACTGCGGTTCAGCATAGATTTTCAACTTTTTGATCGATTCTTTCCATCCTTGGATTGTCGGCTCTTTGATATTCAACTTTTTGATGCTCTGCTCTCTTGGGTGGTCTTTCTTCCCTTGACTTGGGGGGAGTTGAGTGTCTTACGGAGGATTCACCTTTGCTTCTTTTGTAATTCTTATTTAAGAACTTGTTAAACCTTTTAACCATCGGTCACGATCTCTCTTGGTCAATGACTTCTTTGACCTCGGCTCTTTGCCATCTTAACAATTAGAAGCATTTGTTTTGGGCTGTTGTTTCCTCTTGGTCTTTTCTTCTCAACTCAAATTCGTAGGCTTTGAGATCGAGAATAGCTCATGGTTGGATGTCTTTGATAGGTCCATGGAATGTCTCATGGCCATGACTTTCATATCCCGCTCGGTTGGGAGACTTCTTAGAATCTTCATACACATTTCCTTTTGTGTATATTCTTTTCCAAGTGCGAGATAGCTCATTGGTAATTTACGTGAACCGAGCATCCAGTTGATCAAGGTTTCTCCTGCAAACATCTTAAAGTTTTCAAATTTTTGTACAACAACGAGATAGTTTATTTTCCTTAATTTGCTCACGAGCCTTCACAAATCAAGGTTAGCTTGTCCCACGATTTCTTTTGCCGTTTTGCATGATTTGACTTTGTTGAACATGGCTTTGTCTAAAGTTTTGTAAAGAATGTCCTTGGCCACATTGTCCAAGTTATATCTTTTCATGTCATCATTTGTCCATTCGACTCTTGGTTTTCAACCATCTGAGTGCAGGAAGCGACATCCTCTTCTCCTTAATTTGCAACTCTCCTTGCGTTGTGTTCACTTTTAAGATTTGGAGTGGCCCATCTTCTATTACTATCCACATTTCATCGTGTAATCTTTGATAGATGAGCATGCATACGAATTTTCCAATCATCAAATTCTTCAATTGTGAACATAGGGATGTGTGTCAAATTTGCTTCCATGATAATAACTTTCTTTGAATAAAAGAGTTTTGGAAGATCAAGTGCTAAAACAACCTTTGAAAAATTTGGAGATCTAGTTCGGTGACGGTGCGGAAGGCTCGATGAACCAACCGCTCTAATACCACTTGTAGGTCCCAAGGGGTGTGAGTGTAAGGTTTAGAAGGGGGTTAAATAAACCTTACCAACTTTTCGATTTAGTCCTTTTAAAGCGTTCGAGTTAATATTTCTGGTGAGTCCTTGATGGACAACTAATTTAGTTAATCGTGAGTTAGTCACTCAGCAGGATTTCAGTGTTTGTTGATAGAATAACTCAATTTGTTTTGACTAAAGACTTAACTTTCATTGTGATATATTTTATTGGAAGACTTAACACCCTTGAATTTGGTTAAGTTTGTTTTAATACTTGGTTTTAGCACTTTGTTGATTATCAATTGGATAGCAAATTTATCGTGAGATATTAAAGTAATATGCAAAAATTAAAATCTTTGAAATGTAAATGACACAATAAGTTTTTATAGAGGTTGAAGATGGGGTAATTCTTCTACTCCTCTCTTCTCCAACTCTGGAGGAATCCACTAAGTATTGATCAATATACAAAGTGGTTACGATCCAGATACAAATCTTGATCACCACGGTGACTTGATCATTTGGGACTCGATCACGGAGATGCCTTGGTCACACGGTGGCTTCTCAAATGCGACTCGGCTTCTTCACGAGGCGGCTTCCTTGCTACTCTGAGTCCACTTGCTCAAGCTTCTTGGATTTGATCACGAACCCTCCAAAAACTTGAGATTGGTTCGACCTTGAACCTTCCTACAATCCTCAGTGGAATGTAGACCCCTTGATTCTTCAAATGTTTCCTCTTCAAGCTGATTGAAGTCGTCTTTCCTTCACGGGTGAGTGTTGGATTGATTTCGCCGTAGTGTAGGCTTGAGAATTGAACTTGAATGAATTGAGAGTAATTTTTGGTTCTGATTCGAATGTTAGCTTGAATGTTTGTGGTTTAGGTTTTTCTCTCGAGTGATTCCTCGGCCTTTTATAGTGATCTTTCAAAAATACGCCCGTTGAAGAGATAGGCTTATTTTCAAAAGACACTTGTGGTCGTTGGCTTGTCTTGTTGCGATCCTTGGAATTGACATTTCCTCATATGAATGATTCTTGACTTTTGAGTTAAACACAGTGCGTGCTTCCCATTGGTTTATTCCTTTTGCACGCTTACGGGGTGAGTACTTTAAGAAAGCGATATGGAAGTATTACTTGTTTAAGTAATTTCCTTGACTTACGTACAGCGGATCTCTTTGATTATCTCGACTTATTGCATTTTCTTAACTTTCCCAGGTGACTTGAGTCAACTTCCAATCATTGGATGACTCTTGTCACTTCAACTTGAGACTTGGTTTGTCTTGAGTTGACTAGTGATACTTCACTGTTTGTATCTCATTTTGCACCTTGATCGAGTTCTGTCTCTTTTCTTTGCCACACTCATTTGTCTCGCGGTGAGTCTTCTTCTAGTCTCTAGTTGTCTTCTTGCATGTTCGGGCATAGGTGACTTGACTCGGCTCGACCAACCCTCTCTATTACAATGCAAATTTACAACAAAAATGGGGTGTCAACTTTCTATTCTAAGTTTTACATGGCATTCATCAAAATCGAAAATAATTTCCCAACATGTTTTTGTTGAAAAATAAATCGATGTGTTTAAACAATGGAAAGCGTTTAATTGAAAACCAAGCAGGAAAGAAAATTAAAATCCTAAGGCGATAATGGTCTTGAATTTTTAATCAGTTGTTTGATAACTTGTGTCTGATTTTGGTATAAAAAGGCATAAAAGATCCGTATACACGCATGACAAAATGGTGTAGCGGAGCGTATGAATCGAACTTTACTTGAAAGGGTGAGAAGTATGCTTGCTTGTTACGGACTTGCAAAAAAGTTTTGGGGTGAAAAGCTGTTTTAAGCTCTTTGCTTATGTGATTAATCGATCTCATATGTGCCTTTAAGTGATAAAATACGAATCTGTGTTTACGGGTAAGGAAATTGATCTTTCTAACTTGAAAGTATTTGGATGTTCAGCGTTTGCTCATCAAAAACTTGACAAACTTGAACTAGGGCTGTAAAATGCATTTTTCTTGGTTACCCTGAAGGTGTCAAAGGCTATAGGCTATGGTTAAAATCTCAACCTGGTTTTAAAGTTTTAATTAGTAGGGATGTGACATTTAATGAATCTGAAATGCCTTGCTTATCTATGCACATGTCGATTACGAAAATGGTACACCTAATAAGGTGGAGCATGTTCTAGTGTGGATATTTTTCACGATCTTTGTTGTGCATGAAAATCATGAAAATATGCACATGTAACCGACTTTGTTATGCACGGCTGAACTAATTTGCATGATTTTGAACTGTTTTGCCTGGAAATCATGATGATCTTTCTGTGCATGATGAAATCATTGAAGAAAATGAACGAGAAAATGAAAATGCATGATTATCTACTTGTTAGAGATAGGGCAAAGCGAAACATTAGGCGACTGCAAGGTTTGATGATTTTCATATGACTTCATTTGTTTTCGGTGTGTTTGAATCAATTGATAATTAGAGCCTAAATCGTATGAAGAAGCTTTAAATTCTAAAGTGTGTTTGAGTGGTTAAATGAATTCTTTATGTTAACAATACTTGAATTCTTGTGCCTAAACACATTAAAGCATTACATTGTGGATTGTAAATGGTTGTTTAAGGTGAAGAATGAATGTGAATCTGCTAGATTTAAAGCTAGGTTAGTGGCTAAGGATTTACTCAAAAAGAGGGGATAGATAATACATAAATCTTTGCTCTGTTGTGAAGTTTACTACGATCCAAATTATGCTTGCTTTATGTGCGCAATTTAATTGGGAATTAAAACAAATGGATGTCAAAGCGCTTTTTGCATGGTGATTTAGATGAAAAAATCTATATGAGGCGACTATTGGTTTTGTTGATAAAAAGAACCATGATTTTGTTTGTTTTCTTAAAAAATCCTTGCATGGCTTGAAAGCAGTCTCTAGATGTTGGAACAAGAAATTTGATGATTGTATGCTTTCTTTGAAATTTAAACAAAGTTCTTATGATCATTGTTTGTATTTTAAAGAAGATGCTAAAGTGCCTATTTTCTTGTTGATTTATGTTGATGACATGTTGTTAATTAGTCCATGTGTTAAAGTTGTTGAACATGTTAAAAAGCTGTCTCAATCTAAGTTTGACATGAAATATTTAGGAGATGCTAAAAGGATTTTAGGAATGAACATTTTTAGAGAAAGAAAAACTCTGTGATTTTTCTAAATCAGATTTCTTATGTTGAAAAGATTTTGAGTAAATTTTCTATGTTGGATTCTAAACCTGTGAATGTTCCTTTGGCTGGTCATTTTTTGTTAAGTAAAGAACAGTCTCTAAAAATGCCAATGAAGTGATGCTATGAAAAATGTGCCTTATTCAAATGCTATTGGATCAATTATGTATTTGATGGTTAGTCTAGGCAGGATATTGCATATGTTGTTAGCTGTTTGAGTCGTTATATGTCTGACCCTGGTGTAGGTCCCAAGGGGTGTGAGTGTAATGTTTAGAAGAGGGGGGTTGAATAAACCTTACCAACTTTTTGATTTAGTCCTTTTAAAACGATCAGAGTTGATACTTCACAGCTGAGTCCTTTGAGGACAGCTAAGTTAGTTAATCGTGAGTTAGTCACTCAACGGACTCGTGTATTTGTTGATAGAATAACTTCAATTTGTTTTTGACTAAAGACTTAACTCATTGTGATATGTTTTTGTGGAAGATTTAACACCCTTGAATTTTGGTTAAATATGTTTTAATGCTTGGTTTTAGCACTTTGTTGATTATCAATTGGATAGAAAATTTATCGTGAGATATTAAAGTAATGTGCGAGAAATTAAAGTCTTTGAAATGTAAATGACACAATATGTTTTTATAGAGGTTCGAAGATGGGGTAATTCTTCTACTCCTCTTTTCTCCAACTCTGGAGGAATCCACTAAGTATTGATCAATATACAAAGTGGTTACGATCCGGATGCAAGTCTTGATCACCACGGTGACTTGATCCTTTGGGACTCGATCTGGAGATGCCTTGGTCACACACTAGCTTCTCGTATGACTCGAACTTCTTCCGAGGCTTTGCGCACTACTACAACCCACTTGCTCAAGCTTCTTGGATTTGATCACGAAGCCCTCCAAAAACGTGAGGCGGTTCGTCTTTGAACCTTTCTACAATCCTACGTGGAGTGTAGACCCCTTGATTCTTCAAATGTTTCCTCTTCAAGCTGATTGAAGTTGTCTTTCCTTCACGAGGTAAGTGTTGGATTGATTTCTTCGTAGTGTAGGCTTGAGGTTGAACTTGGGCTGATTTGAGAATATTTTTGGTTCTGAGATATTGCTTTTCTTGTTCGTGTTTGTTTTTAATTGTCAAGGTAACCAACCCTCTCTCAAATAGATTCCTCGACCTTTTATAGTGTTCTTTTGAAAAATTTTCCCGTTGAAGAGATAGACTTATTTTGGAAGACACTTGTGGCGTTGGCTTGTCTTGTTGCGATCATTGAAATTAACATTAATGAATGAGTTATTCATCTTTTGAGTTCGACACGGGTGCGGTCTTCCTATTGGTTTATTCCTTTTGCACGCAACGGGGTGAGCACTTCAAGAAGGCACTATGGAAGTATTACTTGTTTAAGTAATTCTCTTGACTTACGTACCATGAGATCTCTTTCGATTATCTCGACTTGATTGCATTTCCTTGATTTCCCCAGGTGACTTGAGTCGACTTCCAATCATTGGATGACTCATCTGTCACTTTAACTTGAGACTTGGCTGTCTTGAGTTGACTTGGTGACACTTCACTGTGCATCTCGTTTGCACCTTGATCGAGTTCTGTCTTCTCTTCTTTGCCACACTGTTTGCCTTACAGAGTCTTCATACGGTCTCGTTGACTTCTTGCATATCTTGGCATATTGACTTAACTCGGCTCGACCAGTCCTATCTATTACAATGCATTTTACAACAAAAATGGGGTGCCAACTTTCTATTCTAAGTTTTACATGGCATTCATCAAAATCTAAAAATTAATTTCCCAACAATTTCCCCCTTTTTGATGATTCCAAAACTTAAAACATTCATTCAATAATTGAGCGGTAAAGATACGTACGGGCAATGTAGAATCACAGAATGTATGCGTAGAATCAATCTTTTATTGATCATAACATTCTTGTTCTTTACGATTGTTCTGAGTGTATCGAGCTTAAAAGAGAACTTAAGGTAACCTAACATTTTTATATTTACGCAAGTATAGAAATTATACAATTTTATTCGGTGTATAGAAGACTTACATAAAGATGTATTTACATAGTAAAATACATGAAGGGGTGAACAACAACACTTCATCTCCTTTGCCCTCCTTCTTTCCTCTACTTTAGCTCTGTCATCTTGACCTTTTTCTCTTCTTCTCATCTTGCCTCTTCTTTTTCTCATAAGCCTTTAAGCGACTTCATCTCTTCTTTTTTTTTCTTGTCTTTCCTCCCCGGTGAGTTTGTCTTCTAATTTCTTTTCAATCCTTTTCATATACTCAACATTGTTTTTAGCCACTTGCGGGTTGGCTACTTCGTCGAATCGGCTAATAGATCCTCCTTTCTTGCACGGATCTATGTACTCAATGTTTTTGGGCGGAGGTCTAGGTGCGAAACCTCTTCCTCCACCACTTTGTTTTTCTTCCTCTTCCTGCCCGGGCGTGTATTGTCTTTGGGGCCTTCTTTTTCCCGGTGAGTGACTAGCGGAGTGACCCGGCCGAGTGTTGCTTAGGTAGTCTGCTGCTGTCGGACTTCTTCACATAGCTTGAGGCCTTTTTCCCAATAAAAATCCCAAGCTTGGGCCATAGACATATTTGCGAAGTAACCCTCGGATGCGGCGTCTTGAATTTATCAACGAGATCTTGGCTCGGTTCCAGAAGCGTACGAAATGGCATAGGTGTCTGTCACATTTGGAATGCCTCCATGTTGTTTGAGAATATCCATAACTAGGCCATCCATCTTTCTTCCACCTCCTTCATCCCCTGCTTCAACTATCTTTCTCTTTTCGGCCATGGGTCTACATGATGTTGGAGCGGCGATCTGAGGAGTTTCTTTGATGATATCATTTGTGACAAGACCTTGTTGGGGGTTTTAGCAATCATCAAGGTTATATCTTTCGAACCTTTCCCCTCAACAGATTTTCCTTTTTCTCTCTTCTCTGTTTCTCAAATTTGTCTTTCCTTCACATTTGCGTCCTCCTTCGACCGAGGATCCTTTCAACGCCTTTAGGTATTCCTCTTCCCCCTTTTTGGCATCATCAAAGGAGAGATGAACGCGGAAACAAGCTAGCAATCATGAAGTCTAAGTGGGTGATAGGTGAGTTATGCTTAGTCTGCTGCAGAGTATCTTTGCACGGTCGGAGCGGGTGGCGTTGGATTCGGTTGTCACAAGCTTCATTTCGGCCATGAGGAGAGTGAACTTCCTATCCATGTTCTTCTCTCTATGCGAAGGAGCTCTTTCTTATTATATTCACGCAACAAGCATTTGCATCTTTGTGTTGTGAGATTCATTCGATGTTCTCTTGCATTCTTGTCTTCGATGTTGAGACTAGCAAATATCGATGCTAAAATTGCATTTCTACGCGCATTGTTTGTTGTTGTTGCCACCATTCCCAGGATCCTAACA